>ONZH01020108.1:0-19176 GCA_900303285.1 Rhinella marina
CCTCCTCCTCCATAGTGCCCCCATGTGAGCCAGTATATATGATAGTGCCCCCATAGTGCCCCCATGTGAGCCAGTATATATGATAGGGCCTCCATAGTGCTCCTCCTCCTCCATAGTGCCCCATGTGAGCCAGTATATATGATAGGGCCCTCATTGTGTGCCAGTATATATTTATAGGGGCCCCCCCATAATGTTTCTCCATTGTGGCCCCCATGTGTGCCAGTATATATGATAGGGCCCCCCATAGTGTTTCTCCTCCTTCATAGTGCACCCCATGTGAGCCAGTATATATGATAGGGCCTCCATAGTGCTTCTCCTCCTCCATAGTGCCCCCATGTGGCCAGTATATATTTATAGGGCCCCCCATAATGCTCCTCCATAGTGCACCCCATGTGAGCCAGTATATATGATAGGGCCTCCATAGTGTTTCTCCTCCTTCATAGTGCACCCCATGTGAGCCAGTATATATATATGGCCCCCCATAATGCTCCTCCTCCGTAGTGGCCCCCATGTGTGCCAGTACATATAGGGCCCCCATAGCACTCTTCCATAGTGGCCCCCATGTGTGCCAGTACATATAGGGCCCCCATAATGCTCCTCCACAGTGTCCCCATGTGAGCCAGATAGTTCAGTAAATGAAAGCAATAAACACTAATACTTACCTCCTTGCCTCTGTCAGCGATGTGATGCAGGCCTCTTCCGGCCTGTGTCCCGCACTGTACGGCTTAGGAGTCGCGATGACATCATCACGCCACCTGCGCTGGCCTCTGATAGGCTGCAGGCACTAGGCCTACAGCCTAGTAGAGGAACAGAGAAGGGAGACGCCTCTCCCTCCCCTGCCCCGCAGCACAGGCTTCTCCTCAGGACAGCGATACAGATGAATATACAGATGAGCAATTCCACAATGGAAGCGCTCATCTCTCCCGAACCGGCTGTACAGGTGGTATGTCCGCCCCTGGACCAGGTCCTCCTGTGCAGTTCTGGGCTGATTCCTGACCTTTCTCAGAATCCTCCTTATCCCATGAGGTGAGCTCTTGCATGGAGCCCCAGACTGAGGAAGATTGACAGTCATCTTGTATTTCTTCCATTCTCTAATAATTTCGCTGACAGTCGTTGCCTTCTCACCAAGCTGCTGCCTATTGTCCTGTAGCCCATCCCAGCCTGGTGCAGGTCAACAATCCTGTCCCTGGTGTCCTTTGGTCTTGGCCATGATGGAGAGGTTGGAGTGTGATTGGGTGTGTGGACAGGTGTCTTCTATACAGGTAACGAGTTCAAACAGGTGCAATGAATCCAGGTAATGAGCGCAGAGTCGGAGGCTTCTTAAAGAAACACTAACAGGTCTGAGAGAGGCAGGATTCCTGCTGGTTGGTAAGTGATCAAATACTTATCTCATGTGATAAAATGCTAATTATTTATTGTAAAATCTTACAATGTGATTTTCTGGATATTTTTTAGATTCTGAAAATGTGAGTAGTGGCTCACCAGTCTGCAAATAATGAGTAGTGTGGTGCTTCTAATCACCTGGCTATACCCTTAGCCGTATTGTGTGATAAAAAAAGGAAACAAATTGGTGATGAGCACTCACTTTACATTTGTTTCTTCTGTGTCATTATAATATTTGTATAGATATGGGAAATCTAACAATGAAGATGACACATGTATATGTGACACCTATAGATGTGATAGCATATATGGAAAATCTATTTCTGATAACTTTATGTGTATACCAATAATATTTATTCAAGAATTACATACAATTTATCTATAATATATAATATACAATATATATCCAGCGCTGGTAAAACAAAAAGTAAAAAATAGGAAGAATAAAAGAATATATAAAAATATAAAATGTAAAAACAAGTATAAAATATAAAGTCAGATACTTGATCGATGTGGTAGGCAAGATCTGATAATTAATCGATGCAGCAGGTATATGGAGTCATGTCTGGGATTCTCTCCGTAGATTTCAAGTCTTTTAAATATCCAGTCTCCTAAATATATCTCTCTTTATAGATGGTACTGTATCAAATAATACATGTATATATAGTCTTTGTTATCTCAATATACGATATGCATTAAGCGATGGTGTTATCCTCAATGGTTGTTTACTAAGTACTGTTATTATTTTCAATATATAAAATATTTCCAATATGAGATAGTCTTAGTACTTTACCCTTGTGTCAAGATGTTTCTCATACATTACCCTCTAGCGGCAATGCGGGCTGTATGGTCCGCTGTGTTGGGATAGCGTCGCTGCCTGCTACTGGCTGGATTGTAGCGGCGCCGTGCTTCTGCCTTATTCTTTGTATATCAGCTGAAATCCGGCCTTCCTGGTGGCGTCCCACGTGGGTAGCCGTCAGCTGTTTGTACCAGTTTGGCGCGCTGCTTGAATTCTGGATTGCGCGCTGTTGATTAAGAGTTGCTACTACAGTCGTTCCTTTAGTTACTTGTATCTCGTAGTTGATCGCAAGTGCCTTATTCTATACAGGATACAATGTCTCTCTTGTATTTTTGCAAGCTTTCTTGTGCCGTGTTAAGTAATCCACATGATAATGCTATTTCTAAACCAGACGCGTTTCAGGGCTGTACTTGCCCCTTCCTCAGTGGTTTGTGGATACTATTCTCATTTATGGCGCCTTTATAGTGTTCTTAATTGGATTCCTCCCATTTTCGGGAGGGGTTTTGTTTGAGTGTGTAGTTAAATTATCCTATGGATTAGGCATCTGCTTGCAAATATACTTGTATAGATAATAGAAATATAATAAAATGCATTATAATAAAATACATTATAAATGGAAATATATATCCATATATATGCAAGAATACATAAAACAAAAAACAAAAACAAAAAACAAAAATAGGTGATTTCTCAGATAGCAGTGTATGGATGCAAGTGGCTATGGATGCAAGTGGTGTCCTTATGATTTTATCAACATTCAATATAGTTTGTTCTATGTTTCTATTGATATGGAGTAGTGATATAAAAATAAGATGATTCTTCAGACATTGATGTATGGATGCACATGGCTAGGGATGCATGTGGTATCTATATGATTCAATATTTTCTATTTATTAATTATTTTTTATTTATTATTTTATTTTTATTTTATCTTTGTTTTATCTTTGTTATTATCCTTACTCTCCTCTTTATTTTTATTTTCTACAGTGTGGTGATATGGAGTCCAGGTATGTATCTATTAATACTTGTGTTTTGATTTCATTTTTATTCTTTATCTAGTTTTGTTTTCATTATTAATGGATCACTTGTCCTTATTTTTCATTATTTTTCGTTGTTTCATAGGATGTGGATACAGAAGTGGTGATATGGGGATGAGGGCCTCCCGAGGAGGGGAGATCAGAGTGCTGGTAATTAAACAGCCGGTCTCTGATGTCCTGTCCCCTAAGGGCACTCATCCCAGATCTACAGGAATCCGAATATCTCCATGTCTGCGTTCAATCCATGTGGGACTATGGTGTCAAATTCGAAGATTTTCTTTGATTCCCTCCGAGACATATTATCAATATGATTACCCCCCCCCCCTCCATTGTTTGGGAACTTTCTCTATGGCGATAAAGGTAAGATTCTTGGGATTTTGGTCATGGTGTTCTTTAAAGTGTCTAGAAACAGTGTGTAATTCATATCCTTTTCTTATGTTGTTGATATGTTCAGCAATCCTTTTCTTTAGTGGTCTTTTGGTTCTCCCAATGTACTGTTTGTTACACGTACATTGGAGTAGATAGATTACATCTGTTGAATTACAAGTCAAACACTCTTTGATACTTTGACTATAACCATTTTTTGTCGAGATTACTTTCTCAATTTTTTTGGGAAATGTTGTGGTTTTGCAGTTGCTGCATGTTCCACATCTAAAGAATCCTTTTAAATCTAACCATGTTTGTTTACCTTGTATTCTTTTATTTTTTACTGTGGGGGCAATTTTTATTCCTAGATTGGGAGCTTTTGTATAAACTATTGATGGAGTTGTGGGTATGAGTGGACCTATTGTTTTGTCCATGGTTAAGATTGGCCAATGTTTTTTGATTATCTTTTCTATCGTTTTATATTGTGCATTAAATGGTAGTATAACGCTCAGGGCATCATTATGTTCGATGGGTTGTACTATTTTAGATTTTGTTCTAAAAAATGAATCTCTTTCCATAGTTTTCACTTTATTTAGGGATTTCTCTAGTGCGTTTAATGGATATTCTTTTTTTTATGAACTGCTCTTTCATTGTTTCAGCCTCTTCTTCAAATTCTTCATTTTTCTTTTAATTCTCCTAAATTGACTAGTTGGTACGTTAAGGAGCCACCGCGGTAGGTGGCAACTTCCGAATGGGATGAAACTATTTTTTGTGACATCTTTGCGAAATGTGTTGCAAATGATTTTATTATTGTGGATATTTACACATAAATCTAAAAATTCTACTTGTTTGTCGCTGATACTGTTAGTGAAAGTGAGGTTATAGTCATTGTGATTTATGTCATCTAAAAATGTGTTCAGTTGATCTTTGGTGTCTTTCCATATAAAGATGATGTCATCTATATATCTGCGCCAGAGGACCAGACTTACCCCCAGCCTGGGTTGGATAACGTCCTTTTCCATTGTGCCATGAAGATGTTTGCATAGCTGGGGGCAAATCTGGTCCCCATTGGACCATAGGTACCATAGACGTTAACTCACTCTATACATCCATCAATCACGAATTAGGTATACAAGCCATAAAAAGACACCTCACAGACAACCACTCATTTCCGGACCAACAAATAGAATTCATTATACATTACATTTTAACCCACAATTATTTTAATTTTGATTCAGATTATTACATCCGGTTACAAGGTACCGCCATGGGGACCAGATTTGCCCCCAGCTATGCAAACATCTTCATGGCACAATGGGAAAAGGACGTTATCCAACCCAGGCTGGGGGTAAGTCTGGTCCTCTGGCGCAGATATATAGATGACATCATCTTTATATGGAAAGACACCAAAGATCAACTGAACACATTTTTTAGATGACATAAATCACAATGACTATAACCTCACTTTCACTAACAGTATCAGCGACAAACAAGTAGAATTTTTAGATTTATGTGTAAATATCCACAATAATAAAATCATTTGCAACACATTTCGCAAAGATGTCACAAAAAATAGTTTCATCCCATTCGGAAGTTGCCACCTACCGCGGTGGCTCCTTAACGTACCAACTAGTCAATTTAGGAGAATTAAAAGAAACTGTACGAAAAATGAAGAATTTGAAGAAGAGGCTGAAACAATGAAAGAGCAGTTCATAAAAAAAGAATATCCATTAAACGCACTAGAGAAATCCCTAAATAAAGTGAAAACTATGGAAAGAGATTCCTTTTTTAGAACAAAATCTAAAATAGTACAACCCATCGAACATAATGATGCCCTGAGCGTTATACTACCATTTAATGCACAATATAAAACGATAGAAAAGATAATCAAAAAACATTGGCCAATCTTAACCATGGATAAACAATAGGTCCACTCATACCCACAACTCCATCAATAGTTTATACAAAAGCTCCCAATCTAGGAATAAAAATTGCCCCCACAGTAAAAAATAAAAGAATACAAGGTAAACAAACATGGTTAGATTTAAAAGGATTCTTTAGATGTGGAACATGCAGCAACTGCAAAACCACAAAATTTCCCCAAAAAATTGAGAAAGTAATCTCGACAAAAAATGGTTATAGTCAAAGTATCAAAGAGTGTTTGACTTGTAATTCAACAGATGTAATCTATCTACTCCAATGTACGTGTAACAAACAGTACATTGGGAGAACCAAAAGACCACTAAAGAAAAGGATTGCTGAACATATCAACAACATAAGAAAAGGATATGAATTACACACGGTTTCTAGACACTTTAAAGAACACCATGACCAAAATCCCAAGAATCTTACCTTTATCGCCATAGAGAAAGTTCCCAAACAATGGAGGGGGGGTAATCATATTGATAATATGTCTCGGAGGGAATCAAGGAAAATCTTCGAATTTGACACCATAGTCCCACATGGATTGAACGCAGACATGGAGATATTCGGATTCCTGTAGATCTGGGATGAGTGCCCTTAGGGGACAGGACATCAGAGACCGGCTGTTTAATTACCAGCACTCTGATCTCCCCTCCTCGGGAGGCCCTCATCCCCATATCACCACTTCTGTATCCACATCCAATGAAACAACGAAAAATAATGAAAAATAAGGACAAGTGATCCATTACTAAAATTACATTAGCAACAAAAATGAAAACAAAACTAGATAAAGAATAAAAATGAAATCAAAATACAAGTATTAATAGATACATACCTGGACTCCATATCACCACACTGTAGAAAAGAAAAACAAAGAGGAGAGTAAGGATAATAACAAAGATAAAAGAAAGATAAAATAAAAATAAAATAATAAATAAAAAATAATTAATAAATAGAAAATATTGAATCATATAGATACCACATGCATCCCTAGCCATGTGCATCCATACATCAATGTCTGAAGAATCACCTTATTTTTATACCACTACTCCATATCAATACAAACATAGAACAAACTATATTGAATGTTGACAAAATCATAAGGACACCACTTGCATCCATACACTGCTATCTGAGAAATCACCTATTTTTGTTTTTTGTTTTATGTATTCTTGCATATATATGGATATATATTTCCATTTATAATGTATTTTATTATAATGCATTTTATTATATTTCTATTATCTATACAAGTATATTTGCAAGCAGATGCCTAATCCATAGGATAATTTAACTACACACCCAAACGAAACCCCTCCCGAAAATGGGAGGAATCCAATTAAGAACACTATAAAGGTGCCATAAATGAGAATAGTATCCACAAACCACTGAGGAAGGGGCAAGTACAGCCCTGAAACGCGTCTGGTTTAGAAATAGCATTATCATGTGGATTACTTAACACGGCACAAGAAAGCTTGCAAAAATACAAGAGAGACATTGTATCCTGTATAGAATAAGGCACTTGCGATCAACTACGAGATACAAGTAACTAAAGGAACGACTGTAGTAGCAACTCTTAATCAACAGCGCGCAATCCAGAATTCAAGCAGCGCGCCAAACTGGTACAAACAGCTGACGGCTACCCACGTGGGACGCCACCAGGAAGGCCGGATTTCAGCTGATATACAAAGAATAAGGCAGAAGCACGGCGCCGCTACAATCCAGCCAGTAGCAGGCAGCGACGCTATCCCAACACAACGGACCATACAGCCCGCATTGCCGCTAGAGGGTAATGTATGAGAAACATCTTGACACAAGGGTAAAGTACTAAGACTATCTCATATTGGAAATATTTTATATATTGAAAATAATAACAGTACTTAGTAACCAACCATTGAGGATAACACCATCGCTTAATGCATATCGTATATTGAGATAACAAAGACTATATATACATGTATTATTTGATACAGTACCATCTATAAAGAGAGATATATTTGGGAGACTGGATATTTAAAAGACTTGAAATCTACGGAGAGAATCCCAGACATGACTCCATATACCTGCTGCATCGATTAATTATCAGATCTTGCCTACCACATCGATCAAGTATCTGACTTTATATTTTATACTTGTTTTTACATTTTATATTTTTATATATTCTTTTATTCTTCCTATTTTTTACTTTTTGTTTTACCAGCGCTGGATATATATTGTATATTATATATTATATATAAATTGTATGTAATTCTTGAATAAATATTATTGGTATACACATAAAGTTATCAGAAATAGATTTTCCATATATGCTATCACATCTATAGGTGTCACATATACATGTGTCATCTTCATTGTTAGATTTCCCATATCTATACAAATATTATAATGACACAGAAGAAACAAATGTAAAGTGAGTGCTCATCACCAATTTGTTTCCTATTTTTTAGATTCTGTCTCTCACAGTTGAAGTGTACCTACGATACAAATTACAGATCTCTCCATTCTTTGTAGGTGAGAAACGTGGAAAATCTCCAGAGCGTCAAATCCTTATTTCCCACAGTATGTAAGATTACGGTTGATGTGTAGAAGATCTGGATCATATGTGGAAGGCTGTAAATCATTCACAGTTTTCTCGATTTCCTTTGTATGGGGGTCTGCCATGGGCGTTCTCCGGTATAGGATGGTGTTTATCTTCTCACCGTACGCGGTCTAGGTAAGTAGCCCTGTTGTTGTGTATTCTTGGGGCAATGTTCTCTATAGATGTATGTGTCCATACACTATGTCCATATGCACTTTGTTTTATTAGATCGGGCTCTAAAGTCTTAAACAGTTCTAACATGATGTGGAGAATGAGGTGACGTCAGCGCTAGTGGCTCCTGGGGGCCCCTCTCTTGTCTTTAGCTGGGTGGTGCAGCGGGCAGTAGGAAATAATCCCGTCATTTCTTGTGACACTGGACTCCTTCCTCCGGACTGCTTGGCGGGTTAGAGCTCTGTAAGAGGCAGCGCCTCTCATGTATTACCGTTACATACCACACGCATAACGCGCTCACCCGCAGATAGATCTCCTTGCTGTCTCGCTGCCAAGTCCTCACCAGGTATGCACTGGCGTCCGGGACATTCATAGGAGTTTAGTGGCACTTCTACATGTCGGTGCCGTACAGAAGCGGAAGATGGTCAGGATAGCTTCAGAGCTCTGTCCCCTTATTGGCACATGCTAAAGACAGCGCGTTTCGGAATCAGAGAGCCTCCTTCGTCAGTAATCACATTATAACAAAGCAACCCAAATTTAAAAACCAAGAAGCACAACACACGTGTAACATGAAACATCAATGTCCTCCTCGATTTACTTACTACACGTTTCTGGAGCCTACAGCGTCTCCGACTACAGTGAGGTGAAGTGAACGGACCCCCCACGTGTCAGTATTATATTAATCCACTGGATCTTCATTCTAACCATATAAAGACGAGAAATCGTATGAAACGGAAGAAAAACACTTCACATCCACTTTACAATCATTTATGAAAGGAAAAGTGACAGATCTGATTGTTACATAAGGAGATGCCATAAGTCCACGTATCACTGCACGACCTTGGGTGGTCACGTAGGCACTTCCGAAGTGTCATGAGGTCGACAATGACTCTCCACCTAAGAAAGTTTCTTATCTGTGGACAGGAGGTCAATGACTTTCCACTTGACACATCATCCTTTATATGGGCAGGGGGTCAATGACTCTCCACCTGACACAGCACCTTATCTGTGGGCAGGGGGTCAATGGCTCTCCACCTGACACAGCACCTTATCTGTGGGCTGGAGGTCAATGGCTCTCCACCTGACACAGCACCTTATCTGTGGGCAGGGGGTCAATGGCTCTCCATCTGACACAGCACCTTATCTGTGGGCAGGGGGTCAATGGCTCTCCACCTGACACAGCGTCTTATCTGTGGGCAAGGGGTCAATGGCTCGCCACCTGACACAGCATCTTATCTGTGGGCAGGGGGTCAATGGCCCTCCACCTGAAACAGCATCTTATCTGTGGGCAGGGGGTCAATAGCTCTCCACCTGACACAGCGTCTTATCTGTGGGCAGGAGGTCAATGGATCTCCACCTGACACATCCTCCTGTCTATGGGCAGGGGGTCACTAACCCTAACCTGACACAGCACCTTATCTGTGGGTAGGGAGTCAATGGCTCTCCACCTGACACAGCGTCTTTTCTGTGGGCAGAGGGTCAATGGCTCTCCACCTGACACAGCATCTTATCTGTGGGCAGGAGGTCAATGGCTCTCCACCTGACACATCCTCCTTTCTATGGGCAGGGGGTCAATGACCCTCCACCTGACACAGCATCTTATCTGTGGGCAGGGGGTCAATGACTCTCCACCTGACACAGCACCTTATCTGTGGGCAGGAGGTCAATAGCTCTCCACCTGACACAGCACCTTATCTGTGGGTAGGGAGTCAATGGCTCTCCACCTGACACATCCTTCTTTCTATGGGCAGGGGGTCAATGGCTCTCCACCTGACACAGCACCTTATCTGTGGGCAGGGGGTCAATGGCTCTCCACCTGACACATCGTCTTATCTGTGGGCAGGGGGTCAATGACTCTCCACCTGAGACAGCACCTTATCTGTGGGCAAGGGGTCAATGGCTCTCCACCTGACACAGCGTCTTATCTGTGGGCAGGGGGTCAATGGCCCTCCACCTGACACAGCATCTTATCTGTGGGCAGGAGGTCAATAGCTCTCCACCTGACACAGCGTCTTATCTGTGGGCAGGGGGTCAATGACTCTACACCTGACACAGCACCTTATCTGTGGGCAGGGGGTCACTAACCCTAACCTGACACAGCACCTTATCTGTGGGTAGGGAGTCAATGGCTCTCCACCTGACACAGCGTCTTTTCTGTGGGCAGAGGGTCAATGACCCTCCACCTGACACAGCATCTTATCTGTGGGCAGGGGGTCAATAGCTCTCCACCTGACACAGCGTCTTATCTGTGGGCAGGGGGTCAATGACTCTCCACCTGACACAGCACCTTATCTGTGGGCAGGGGGTCAATGGCCCTCCACCTGACACAGCATCTTATCTGTGGGCAAGGGGTCAATGGCTCTCCACCTGACACAGCATCTTATCTGTGGGCAGGGGGTCAATAGCTCTCCACCTGACACAGCGTCTTATCTGTGGGCAGGGGGTCAATGGCTCTCCACCTGACACAGCATCTTATCTGTGGGCAGGGGGTCAATAGCTCTCCACCTGACACAGCGTCTTATCTGTGGGCAGGGGGTCAATGACTCTCCACCTGACACAGCACCTTATCTGTGGGCAGGGGGTCAATGGCCCTCCACCTGACACAGCATCTTATCTGTGGGCAGGGGGTCAATGGCTCTCCACCTGACACAGCATCTTATCTGTGGGCAGGAGGTCAATGGCCCTCCACCTGACACAGCGTCTTATCTGTGGGCAGGAGGTCAATGGCTCTCCACCTGACACATCGTCTTATCTGTGGGCAGAGGGTCAATGACTCTCCACCTGACACAGCGTCTTATCTGTGGGCAGGAGGTCAATGGCTCTCCACCTGACACAGCGTCTTATCTGTGGGCAGGAGGTCAATGGCTCTCCACCTGACACAGCGTCTTATCTGTGGGCAAGGGGTCAATGGCTCTCCACCTGACACAGCGTCTTATCTGTGGGCAGGAGGTCAATGGCTCTCCACCTGACACAGCGTCTTATCTGTGGGCAGAGGGTCAATGACTCTCCACCT
Organism: Rhinella marina; assembly: GCA_900303285.1. Lineage (NCBI taxonomy): Eukaryota > Metazoa > Chordata > Amphibia > Anura > Bufonidae > Rhinella > Rhinella marina. The sequence continues at coordinate 11,271 of ONZH01020108.1, forward strand.
GACACAGCATCTTATCTGTGGGCAGGAGGTTAATGGCTCTCCACCTGACACATCCTCCTTTCTATGGGCAAGGGGTCAATGGCTCTCCACCTGACACAGCGTCTTATCTGTGGGCAGGAGGTCAATGGCTCTCCACCTGACACAGCGTCTTATCTGTGGGCAGAGGGTCAATGACTCTCCACCTGACACAGCATCTTATCTGTGGGCAGGAGGTTAATGGCTCTCCACCTGACACATCCTCCTTTCTATGGGCAGGGGGTCAATGGCTCTCCACCTGACACAGCACCTTATCTGTGGGCAGGGGGTCAATGGCTCTCCACCTGACAGGGGTGGCCCTTCTGGCCCATCCACATCCAACATGACAACGAGATCACAGGTACCCAAAGAATCTCTAGTAGTTAACATTTCATCACAAGTCCAGCTCAGGTATCCCTGCTAGAGAAAGGACTATCATTTTGCCCCTCTAATCCCCTAGACACTTTCCTACTTGAAGTGGACCTACAGAGGTTGTTTAGGAATGTTCGTTTAAGAGTACATTTTTTCTCACCAACTGGTACCACAACCAAGGAATCACACACTCCTCATACACCAATTTCCATTCAAACATTAGATCTTAGAAACAAGAGCTCCTATATGCCTCCCAGGAACAACCCACCGGTCGAGACATTTATCAAATTGGTCACTAGGGATGTTAACACATTCAGAAAATTCATAGAACAAAAACAATTACATTTTCCTAATAACCTGAATGTTGCGGAAAGACAGGCCCTAAAAGACCTTACTAAGTATAAGGATCTGATATTTAAACCTGCCGATAAGGGGGGCGCACTCGTTGTAATGGACAAAAACATGTACATCCTAGAGATCACTAGACAACTCAATGAGAGAGAAGTGTATGAACCACTCACAGCCGATCCTACTATATCCATTAAGAAAAAGGTACAGACATTGGTACAACATTACCAAAATAAGAAAATTATAGATGAAGCCACAGCACGCTTCCTTGTGAACCATAATCCCACAATACCGACGTTTTATATCTTACCCAAAATTCATAAAAACTTACAACCCCCACCCCCCCCCGGCCGCCCGATTGTTGCATCAACCGATTCAGTTCTATCACCTGTCTCTATCCTGTTGGAAAAAATCCTAACCCCATTAATTACCCGTACCAGATCTTTCCTTTTGGATACCACATCCTTTCTCGAGATCATCCGTAATATACCACCACTTTCCCATACAGCATTCCTAGTCACCTGGGATGTCTGTAGTTTATATACTTCCAGCAATCATGAAAATACAGGCAATGGAAATATTACTCCACAACTATGACACACCCACTGATGTTATAGAATTTTGCAATGATCTACTCCGCCTGGTTCTATATAATAATTACTTTTTATTCCAAGATACCTTCTTCCTGCAGAAACGTGGGACGGCCATGGGATCGAATGTAGCCCCGCCTTATGCGAACAGCTTCATGGCTAATTTTGAGGAGACTTACCTATACCCAGAGACCCTCTTCACAGAACACGTCGTCGTGTGGAAACGCTACATCGACGACGTGTTCTGTGTCTGGGACGGTCCATCAGAATCCCTAGATCAGTTTCATACATACATGAACTCAATGGACCCTGATCTCCAATTCACCATGACGAAAAGCACTACCTGCATTAACTATTTAGACACTCGGGTCACAAAAGACAATGACGGACACCTTATCACTGACCTTTTCCGAAAAACGACCGATCGCAATAATCTCCTCCACTTCTCCAGTGCTCACCCCCACAACACGAAAAGATCCCTTCCGATTTCCCAATTCCACAGGGTGAAAAGGATAGTACTTGACAAAACATTATGTAACCAGAGACTGGAAGAAATGCGCTGTAGATTCAGGGAAAGAGGCTACCCTGAAAAATTTCTACATACCACCACACCACTGGTTAAAGCAAATAAAACACCACTTAAATGGATACCATTTGTGCACACCTTTCACCCTTGTGCTAAAAAAGTAGATAACATCATTCGTGGACACTGGCACCTCCTACAGAAGGCCTACCCTGACATTGAGGAATTTAAATCTCCAGTCCTTATTTGTAACAAACGCCCCAGGAACATTAGAGACATACTGGTCAAAGCAGATATTGGTTCGGCAATCAGAGTACCCAGACAACAGTTTTTATGTACCCCTAAAAAAGGCACCTATCCGTGCAACCACTGCGCCCAATGCTCTAATGTTCTTAGGGGCGATTCTTTTCATCATCCTCGCTCAGGACGTGTTTATACCATCCCTGAATTCTTCACCTGTGATACGGATTACGTAATTTACATCTTGAAATGTCCATGTGGCCTTTTGTATGTAGGAGAAACATCTCAAACCATACGGAATAGAGTATGCCAACACAAGTCAAATATACGTAAACAAAATCTGTTACTCCCTGTTCCCTTCCACTTTCATCAGACTAAACATTCCATTGCACAGCTGCGTTTTCAGGTTATTGAAAGAATTCCTCACCTGAGACGCGGTGGATTATACAATTGAAACGTAGGGAGGCTTTTTGGATCCATACATTGGACACCCTGGAGCCCAGGGGCTTAAACCGTGATTATGACCTATATCAACTGTTATAATTATATCCCCTCTATATCCCATTCAATTTTCTTTGGTATACTAAACATATCATATATCACCCACTGATTACAGCTGTAATATTTCCTCTATCTCAGTTCTTCAGTAGTATTCCTAATATTCATCAGTATGGCCATTATATACTCCTCTCTTGAGAAGGTTCTATCGTATGAATCTGTATTATACATTAATGTGGTGCCTTTCCTGTATGATAATGATGTGGATCAATATTGTTCACCATATTCCCTGTTCTATTTTTCATTATACTCTTTACTTTATTTATTTTATAGGCATCCTAAATTGACGTCAGTATCCAGATTTAGTATCCTTTAATCTTCAACCGCTTACATGTATTACATCTGACTAACAGGTGAAACGCATTTGCGTTCCACCTGACTTCCTGTGTTCTGGCTATGAGTACGGACATATAACACATCCGCATAGCGGCTGGAACGCACTTGTGTTCCAGCGCACTTCCTGATTCCCTGTCATGAAGCGCACGCACGGATGTACGTGCGCCTAGTCTATTCCTATTTCAGTAACTTCCGGTGGATGGAACGCACGCGTGATCTAGCGTGCGTTCCTCTGCTATCTCCACCTCCGGTATCACTTAGGCGAGCGGGCTTTATAAGCCGGCCCCCTAGTATTCCCCCTTGGCGCTTCTAACATCACACACAGCGGATGCTGGTATTACATTGAGCGCAGACCAAGTTACCACTTTTTGGATTTTACATATTCAATCCTGTTCACTTGCGACACTGGGTAAGCAGACCCTCTGGGAATACTATTTTCTCTCTATCAGTTTCTCCTTACCATTTGCCTCTAGACTCTGTCTTCATTGTATATAATTATTTACTTATCCTTATTAACAGATATATACTGTTATTCTTCACCATCCTTGATGATATATTACGTATTTGGTACCGCCGTTCAGGTCACTCTACATGTTTAATAGTGTTGTCAAACGTCATATCATCTTTCTGTCCACTAATACTGTCATATACAAGTACCGCTTTGTATAACCACACTCCGTTAACCATATTGTATCTGCAAAATGGACTGGATATTTTATTCATTTATTTTTATCTGTGTTATTTATGTTCCATGTACACTAATATCATGTCATTATATGTTTTTCTATTGTCACAGTCTGAAGAAGGCTCATGTTAAGAGCCGAAACGTCACTAATATTGTGAATCTGTCGCATAATAAAAATTACTAACATTGCACCAACTAACCAAGTTCGGAGTCTCCATTTTATGCAAGTCTGGGGTGGGAACCCTACTCCGAGTACATCCTCAGTAGTATTCGTCAAGTTAACGCTCTGGTCTCCACCTGACACAGCATCTTATCTGTGGGCAGGGGGTCAATGTCTCTCCACCTGACACAGCGTCTTATCTGTGGGCAGGGGGTCAATGGCTCTCCACCTGACACAGCATCTTATCTGTGGGCAAGGGGTCAATGGCTCTCCACCTGACACATCCTCCTTTCTATGGGCAGGGGGTCAATGGCTCTCCACCTGACACAGCACCTTATCTGTGGGCAGGGGGTCAATGACCCTCCACCTGACACAGCATCTTATCTGTGGGTAGGGAGTCAATGGCTCTCCACCTGACACAGCACCTTATCTGTGGGCAGGAGGTCAATGGCTCTCCACCTGACACATCCTCCTTTCTATGGGCAGGGGGTCAATGGCTCTCCACCTGACACAGCACCTTATCTGTGGGTAGGGAGTCAATGGCTCTCCACCTGACACAGCATCTTATCTGTGGGCAGGGCGTCAATGGCTCTCCACCTGACACAGCATCTTATCTGTGGGCAAGGGGTCAATGGCTCTCCACCTGACACAGCATCTTATCTGTGGGCAGGGGGTCAATGGCTCTCCACCTGACACATCATCCTTTCTATGGGCAGGGGGTCAATGGCTCTCCACCTGACACAGCATCTTATCTGTGGGCAGGGCGTCAATGGCTCTCCACCTGACACAGCATCTTATCTGTGGGCAAGGGGTCAATGGCTCTCCACCTGACACATCATCCTTTCTATGGGCAGGGGGTCAATGGCTCTCCACCTGACACAGCACCTTATCTGTGGGCAGGGACTTCTGGAATAATCTGATATGTAAAGAAGAACATTTCACAAGAATCCATGAAGAATGTTTGCTCTAACAGAAAGGGATACAAATGAGCCCATGACAAGCTCTGTCTCTGGTGCCAGCAGATATAAGGCAGCTATCCTAGAAGGCAATGTTCAACCCTATAAACAGGCCTTGAAACATGACTGGGATATTATATAAGCCAGTGTCTCACCTGCAGACAGATGTTTCGGGATGATTGCTCCTCATCAGTGCAGAGCAGAGAGAACTGGGTAATCTTGGTGCTTAACTGCTCTAACAGTAAACAAGGCTCTTCTTGTCTTCCTTATATCCACCGTGCTCTTCCTCCAGTGACAACTGACCTTCTCCCTGAAGTGAAGTCTCAGATCTCATCACCATCCTGTCAGCAAATTCATTCACTTCCAATCAGCCCTCCGAGTCAATAAAAAAAGTCCCTGGCTTCAGCTCCTGAAGAATCTGTAGTCTGCTTACACAGCGATGTTTTTGGAGGAGACACCACGATGTTTGTGGCACTTGTATTTCCATAGTAGTCGGCTTGGTCGACTTTCTAGGACTTTGCTCATACACGGCTCGAATCCTGTTCACTTGTCTGTGTGGCCTGGACTTCTCTATGACGTAAACAACTAGTGGTTTCGAATTCATTCACTCAAAGTGAAATGCATTTTTGATGCAGAGAACAATTCCAGGATAATGTCGCTGTCCCAACACAGCAGACGACGGTCTTGTCATTCTTCTTAAACCTTCCCCTTTGTTTCTACAGGTGTAAAGTAAACTATGGGGCGGATTCCTAAAAACTGTCTAAAAGAAAACGGACTTTGTTGTCCACAGCATCCAATCACAGCTCAGCTTTCATTTTTCAGGAGCATAATCTGTTTACTTTAACTATCCTTTCTGAATCACCGGTATAATTTGGATCCACAATTATTCCACTCGAAAGGAAACCCTCTTATGGCCCATGAAGTGTCTGCAGAACCATAATAATCATAATCTTTATTTCTATAGCGCCAACATATTCCGCAGCGCTTTACAATCAGGGGTCATGTACAGACCCTCATAAATAACAGAGCATCAGACAAGTCAATACCAAGAGGAATGAGGGCCCTGCTCGCAAGAGCTTACAATCTATGAGGAGACACAAGAGCTTACACTCTATGAGGAGATGAGGAGACACAAGAGCTTACAATCTATGAGGAGAGGGAGGAGACACAAGAGCTTACAATCTATGAGGAGATAGAGGAGACACAAGAGCTTACAATCTATGAGGAGATGGAGGAGACACAAGAGCTTACAATCTATGAGGAGATGGAGGAGACACAAGAGCTTACAATCTATGAGGAGATGAGGAGACACAAGAGCTTACAATCTATGAGGAGATGGAGGAGACACAACAGCTCACAATCTATGAGGAGATGGAGGAGACACAAGAGCTTACTATCTATGAGGAGATGGAGGAGACACAAGAGCTTACAATCTATGAGGAGAGAGGAGACACAAGAGCTTACAATCTATGAGGAGACACAAGAGCTTACAATCTATGAGGAGATGGAGGAGACACAAGAACTTACAATCTATGAGGAGATGGAGGAGACACAAGAGCTTACAATCTATGAGGAGATGGAGGAGACACAAGAGCTTACAATCTATGAGGAGATGGAGGAGACACAGAAGGTAGAAGTGTTTGTTTTGTATGGTCCAGCCATCTTGGGAGAATAGGGGAGCAGATATAAAGCTGTATGAGCCGGTCAGCAGCCATATATGAAGTGCTTCTGGGTTTGGTGGAGGATCAGGTTCAGGGAATGATGAATGGACGTTGTATGGAGAGGATTTAGATCAGGGGAGGTGACAGGCCACCCTAAAAAGATTTGTTTTCAGGAAGCGCCAAAAACTGTGGATGTTATGGTTTAACCTAATTTCTTGGGGTAGGATATTCCAGTGAACTGGTGCTGCTCGAGAGAAGTCTTGTAGCCGGGAGTGAGAGGTTCGAATTATGGTAGAAATCAGTCATAAGTCATTGGCTTAACGGAGGGCATGGGTAGGGTGGTTGACGGAGAACTATGGAGAATTAAAATGACTTCTATCCTGTATGACATCTCTGATGAATCCTAAGTTTGGTTTTAGTAATAAAACATTTCCCACATTCTGAACATGAATATGGCTTCTCTCCTGTGTGACTTCTCTCATGTCTAACAAGATTTGCTTTGTCTGTAAAGCATTTCCCGCATAGTGAACATGAATATGGCTTCTCTCCTGTGTGAATTCTCTGATGTGTAACAAGACTTGATTTTTCTGTAAAACGTTTCCCGCATAGTGAACATGAATATGGCTTCTCTCCTGTGTGACTTCTCTGATGTGTAACAAGATATGATTTAGTTGTAAAACATTTCCCACATTCTGAACATGAAAATGGTTTCTCTCCTGTGTGAATTCTCTTATGCGAAACAAGATGGGATTTATTTGTAAAACATTTACCACATTCTAAACATGGATATGGCCTTTCCCCTGTGTGAATTCTTTCATGCGTAATAAGATTGGATTTTTCTGTAAAACATTTTTCACACACTGAACATGAATATGGCTTTTCTCCTGTGTGACTTCTCTGATGTGTAACAAGATATGATTTATTAGTAAAACATTTCCCACATACTAAACATGAATATGGCTTCTCGCCTGTGTGACTCCTTTCATGTGTTACAAGATGGGACTTTTTTGGAAAACATTTTCCACATTCTTTACATGAATATGGCTTCTCTCCTGTGTGAATTCTTTCATGTATAAGAAAACTTGATTTTTCTGCAAAGCACTTCCCACATACTGAACATGAATACGGCTTCTCCCCTGTGTGAATTCTCTCATGTGTAATAAGGCTTGATTTACCTGTAAAACATTTTGCACATTTGGAACATGAATATGGCTTCTCTCCCGTGTGAATTCTTCTGTGAGAAAAAAGACCTGAGCTGTAAGTAAACTGTTTTCCACATTCCCCACACTGAAATCCTTTGCCCCCTTTCTGCCCAGCACTTGCAGTAACAATCTGTGATTGATCAGGAGAAGGTTCCTCATGATTTGGAGGATTATCTGACAGATTGGTACTGTGAGGTCCTGGATGTACATTACAGGTAGTGAGGATTCTCCCTGAAGAGCGCTGCAGGATATATTCATCT
>ONZH01020109.1:0-16973 GCA_900303285.1 Rhinella marina
AAGTAATCAATTTTAAAAATTTTATGCAAAACAAATATATTTTTAGATTTTTGGTGATTTTCAAAAATGTCCCTATCTATATTTAAAAATAATTCTAAAATCATGCAGTTTTTACACCAATTACTAGAGATGTTCTTGAAAATTCGATTTGGCTGTTTCACTGAATTTTACAAAAACATTTGCTTTTTGATGAATTACTTTGTTGCTCCCCATCATTGTACCCCTTAGATCCTGTGTTCATCGCTAATCACGGCATCTGGCATTAATATTAAGGTCCATAATAAAAGAAAAATAATAAAATCATACTTACCTCATCCATTTGACCGCAAAGATCCTGTTGCCTTCTTAATTGAACATCCAGAGCTAAATTTCAGGCGGCACGTGATGACGTCATTACGTTGGCCGGTGTGGTGAGATTTCAAGCAGGATCTTAAATCAAGATAGTGGAGGGCTCTTCGTGCGCAAACAGATGAGGTGAGTATGATTTTTTTTTTGCCCCATTTCAGGGAAAATCGATTATTTACCCTGAAGCACAAGGAAATTTCGGTTTTGTGGCAAATCAAATATTCCCTGAAATTCGGATCGATGTCCACTTCGGACAGTTGGATTTGCTCAACACTACTTGCCACCAGGCCTAAAATATGTTTAGACTTTCTGCTCATTGGTCATAGACACAATGAACAGGAGGGGACCCCTCAAACTTCTATGGGAGAGTATTCTAGGCATTCTCTGTGACCTGTGCAGAGGTCAGGAGGGAATAGATTAGCTGTGATATCACGTATTGGGAAAGGTGGACCCTGTGTGATCTATATAAAGTTGATATGTGTCACTGTAATCCTGCCCATGATCATAGTGAGATAGCTATTCAATTACCCGTACAAAGCTGGAACTGTCAACATATTATTAGGATTAGTGGTCAGTGTGAAAAGTGCACAATTTCGTTGTTTTTTTTATAAAAACATGGAAAATAAAAAAAAATCAGCAATATTCTAAAAAAAATATGTTTAACATAATAAAATGATTTATACAGTAGGTCATTTTCTGTGATGGCACATTCCCTTTAAAGAGGAACTGTCATCACTCCCGACATGTGTGATTTAACAATTACTACACCCACCTTGTAAAAACAATTCTGGAGGATCTATTCTTATGGAGACCAGACTAGCTGCATAGTTGGTCACCTCCCTTAATACTCTACATACACTCTATTCAGACATATGGAACAATTGCAGAAATTTCTGAAACAAATTTCCACATTTGAACATTAATAGTCCTATTCAAATTCACAGCATATTGAAATGTATGGCAGATGTATCATTGTGTGTTAAAATATGCAGGATGTAACACTGATTACTGGTAGACCTTACTGTCATTAGAACTAAACCATATCATTATTTTATTACAGCTGACGATTGTAACATAGGGGAATGCACTATACGCACCTTGAGTGGGATACATTGGGCCCATCAGAGTAATTGATTCTGAGGGCCAAGCTCCATTTAAACCACAAATTGAATAAAAAGTACTGTATATGTATATACTAACCATATAAATAATACCATATGCTGTTCTCATAAAGTGTAAACTGTACATGTAAATAATATTCTAAGCAGAGGGAGCAGCTTCTTCTAAGCAGAGGTATTATCTAGGAGGGCTGGGTCCACCAATAGATCTCTCAGTCCCCCAATATGCCAGTCTGACACTAAAAATGTATATAAATATATTCAGTAACTGTCTTCTAAAATTGGCTTTAAAAATCTTGTATTGTCTTTACTACAACTAGAGAAATGGTAATCTCATCAAGTAAATATAAATGTTGAGAGTTGACAAGGTTCTCCAGATTTAGATGTTCATCCACCTTGTACAAATATACAATGCTATAGCAGATCAGAACTGAAGGCTTCTCTCACCCTTTTCCTTGTTAGTTCTTCCACACAAATATAGGAATCTTACCTTTGGCTGTGAACACAGGTTTGTTGCAGAAAGAAAATGAGTCAAGATCTTGTCTTTTTGTTAGAAAGAACTAAACTGAAAATACTAGGAGGGGTCAGGCAGTGTCTTTCATCTTCTCTCATTCTGTAGAGTCAGGGGTGTGCCTGACTCAATACCTTTATTATGTATAAAGTGTACCTCCCTTAAAAAAGAATACATGTAAAACAAGCATCTCAACTCCTGGGGAGAACTTCTGGGTTAATGAAAAAGTTGGTAAATTTCCTGGTTGCTGTAAAAACCTCCTGGAATACAGCCCTCAATAGACTTTTCATTGGGTGATTGTGTCTTTCATCCAGCACCAAAAATCATAATTTCTATGTAGCATATCTCCATGTTTATATCTCTCTGTCTAGAAACAATCATTCCCTATAGTAATATACAGGAATAGAAGCAGCAGCAGTAGCAGCACAGCATAAAGCAGACAAGGGGAGTATATTTGTGTGTGACTGTGTAGGGGTAGTAGTAGTATTAGAAATGGCTGCTGTGTAGGGGTAATGAAAGTGGCAGTAGGGGGAATAGCTGCTGCAGCAGCCACAGCAGCCATACGGTTTCGAACTTGATGGTAGGCAAGCAGACAGTGGCAATGGCATGATGGGGATGGTGATAGATAGACACCATCAGCAGTGGCAGATCTATGTATAGTCTTCAGCTGAGGTGTACGAAAGTCTTCATAGATTCATGCCTCATTAATTTTGACAAAAGTAATGTTTTGTACACTGGAGGAGGACAACTATGTTTGGGTGTGATGATGCTATCTGTCAGTGTAGTACCCTGCAGCAGGGGTACTTTGAAGTCTGGACATGTGTTCACATTCGCCCCTGTTTCCCATATGCAAAGTCATCAGCTCCTTACTTTATTTCACTTTAAAAGGTTTACTTGCATTGACATACTGCTTAATATGGTGTAACTGCATATTATATGTTTGCTGCTGTGATATATATCCCATTCATTTGCACTGTGTTTGCACAGCACTGTGGAAATGGTTAATGAATATTGAGAAACTTTTGGGACTTTCTAGCTAATAATGAGAAGCTAGTAATTTTCCATAGCTAGCATAAGACTGAACTTTTTAATGTTTGGTTTAGCTCTGTTATAATCGGGTGGGACACAGACCGCAGAGGACCCCTGTGCAAAGAATGTACCTCCCCCCCAAACAAACCACACTTACAGATATAAACATATATGTGCAAATAAAAAAGATCTTGTGAATATGGGTCAATATGTTTACAATATGTATATGTATTTTTTTTCATTCTAGGCCACGCCTCTAACTCCGGCCAAAGCATAACTATACACACCCAGTCCCCTTGATGCTCCCACATAGCATTTATTCCCCCTTTGTAGCTGCACAAAGTAGCAATGCCGACACTGTCCCTCCTTCACAGTAGCTATGCCCAGATCCTATGGGCTGTTCTCCTTAAATTTTTAAACTGCTAGGCGGAGACTTCTGCCTAGCAGTGTTCCTGGCGCCACCAGCACTGATGGGCGGCTTTAAAGGCTAGGGCAGTGCTAAAGCCCATCTATTAGTGCTAGTGACATCACCGGGCTCACTTCTAGGTGGAAGCTCTCCCCCAATAGTACCCCCAGTGTTAATAAGGCTCCTTATAGTGACCTCAGTACTAATAAGGCACCCCTAATAGAAATAAAGCCAATCTATAAGGCACTTCTATAGAGCCCTCAGTAGTTGTAATGCCCACCACCACTGCCCACAGTATTTATAATGTTCCCTGCAGTGCCCCTGGAGTTATAATGCCTCCTGCAGTACCCACTGGAATTATACTCTTCTCTGTAGTGCCCCCATACTTTATTATGCTGTCCTCTCCTTATAGTCTTCTATCCCATGTAAATAACATCACTCCTCTCCCTCCAGTCTTCAATATGATACAGTCCCATGTAACTAACCTCTCTTCCTTACAGTCTTCTATAACATACAGTACCATGTAAATAACTTCACTTCTCTACCTCCACTCTTCTATATATGCAGTCCCATGTAAATAACACCAGTCCTTTCCCTCCAGTCCCATGTAAATAACATCTCTTCTTTACAGTCTTCTATAATATATAGCCCCACATAAAAATCTTAAACTCACACCTTCAGCCCCTCCAACACATAGTCCCATGTAAATAACATCACTCCTTACCTTCTATAACATACATCCTTCTATAACATACAGTCCCACATAAAAAACACCCTTCCCCTCCCTTCAGCCCTTCTAACATACAATCCTAGAAGAACCACATCTTCCAGCATTTATCTGGCACTCATTTGGCATTCATTCCATGGCATCACAGGTCTTTTCCCACTTCTCTCCACTGCTGAGCGCTGCCTTTTTCTGCACTGATCACATGATGGTGACTTCATCACAGGTTCTACCACCACTTCCACTGTTGAAAAGATCACATGACTATGATGTCATCACAGGTCAGTTATAGAGTTTAGGCACAACGGGCAGCAGATTAAAAAAAATTCCTCTTCTAGCACTAGGAGGGGTGCCCTCCCTTGGTGGGCCCTGTGTAGCTGAACCAGCTGCACAGACCATATGCAGGGCCCACGTTAGGGGGGGGGGGGGAAACAGGGCAATTGCCCAGGGCCCCTATCCTTAATGGGGCCCCCTGCTGAGCTGCCAAGACAGACATGAAAGAGAGCTGGTGGCCGCTCCTGACAAGAGTACAGACGCAGGGTCCTTTTGCTGTGGTGAGAAGCTGGGTGCTGAATCCATAGCACCGGCTCCACAGCAGACAGGCAGAGCTTGGCCCCGCCCCCTTCCTCTATCTCTCACAGAGGCCCTGCAGTGAGGATGTAATGGCCTCCTTCAGCCTGCTCCTGAGGATTACAGTGTCTCTGGTAAATTCAGGAAGGCAGCCTGCAGAGAATATACAGGACCAGTCCTCCTCTCCCCCCTTCCCCCACTGTAGCTGTTTTTTTTTTACTATTTGCTGCCTGAAATACACTTGTCTACATATAATGTAACATTTATATCTACCTGTCTATTTATCATCTCTAGCTAGTATCTATCTATCTATCTATCTATCTATCTATCTATCTATAGTACAGTCCAAAAGTTTGGACACACCTTCTCATTCAAAGAGTTTTCTATATTTTCATGACTATGAAAATTGTAGATTCACACTGAAGGCATCAAAACTATGAATTAACACATGTGGAATTATATACTTAACAAAAAAGTGTGAAACAACTGAAAATATGCCTTATATTCTAGGTTCTTCAAAGTAGCCACCTTTTGCTTTGATTATTGCTTTGCATTCTCTTGATGAGCTTCAAGAGGTAGTCACCTGAAATGGTATTCCAACAGTCTTGAAGGAGTTCCCAGAGATGCTTAGCACTTGTTGGCCCTTTTGCCTTCACTCTGCGGTCCAGCTCACCCCAAACCATCTCGATTGGGTTCAGGTCTGGTGACTGTGGAGGCCAGGTCATCTGGCGTAGCACCCCATCACTCTCCTTCTTGGTAAAATACCCCTTACACAGCCTGGAGGTGTGTTTGGGGTCATTGTCCTGTTGATAAATAAATGATGGTCCAACTAAACGCAAACCTGATGGAATAGCATGCCGCTGCAAGATGCTGTGGTAGCCATGCTGGTTCAGTATGCCTTCAATTTTGAATAAATCCCTAACAGTGTCACCAGCAAAGCACCCCCACATATCACACCTCCTCCTCCATGCTTCACGGTGGGAACCAGGCATATAGAGTCCATCCGTTCACCTTTTCTGCGTCACACAAAGACACGGTGGTTGGAACCAAAGATCTCAAATTTGGACTCATCAGACCAAAGCACAGATTTCCACTGGTCTAATGTCCGTTCCTTGTGTTCTTTAGCCCAAACAAGTCTCTTTTGCTTGTTGCCTGTCCTTAGCAGTGGTTTCCTAGCAGCTATTTTACCATGAAGGCCTGCTGCACACAGTCTCCTCTTAACAGTTGTTGTAGAGATGTGTCTGCTGCTAGAACTCTGTGTGGCATTGACCTGGTCTCTAATCTGAGCTGCTGTTAACCTGCGATTTCTGAGGCTGGTGACTCGAATGAACTTATCCTCTGCAGCAGAGATGACTCTTGGTCTTCCTTTCCTGGGGCGGTCCTCATGTTAGCCAGTTTCTCTGTAGCGCTTGATGGTTTTTGCGACTGCACTTGGGGACACTTTCAAAATTTTCCCAATTTTTTGGACTGACTGACTTTCATTTCTTAAAGTAATGATGGCCACTCGTTTTTCTTTACTTAGCTGCTTTGTTCTTGCCATAATACAAATTCTAACAGTCTATTCAGTAGGACTATCAGCTGTGTATCCACCTGACTTCTGCCCAACACAACTCATGGTCCCAACCCCATTTATAAGGCAAGCAATCCCACTTATTAAACCTGACAGGGCACACCTGTGAAGTGAAAACCATTTCAGGTGACTACCTCTTGAAGCTCATCAAGAGAATGCCAAGAGTGTGCAAAGCAGTAATCAAAGCAAAAGGTGGCTACTTTGAAGAACCTAGAATATAAGGCATATTTTCAGTTGTTACACACTTTTTTGTTAAGTATATAATCCCACATGTGTTAATTCATAGTTTTGATGCCTTCAGTGTGAATCTACAATTTTCATAGTCATGAAAATACAGAAAACTCTTTAAAGGTGTGTCCAAACTTTTGGTCTGTACTATATCTATCTATCTATCTATCTATCGATCTATCTATCTATCTATCTATCTATCTATCTATCTATCTAACCATCTACCTAGAAAAGAAAATTCCACGCTGCTCCCAAAAGTTGTTCAATGCAACGTTTCAGTCCTTTTACCAGGACTTTTCTCAAGCATTATAAAAATACTGTGTGAGAAAAGTCCTGGTAAGAGGACTGAAACGTTGCATTGAACAGCGTGGAACTTTTGGGAGCAGCGTGGAATTTTCTTTTCTAGGTAGATGGATAGATAGATAGATAGATAGACAGAAGCTAGCTAGAGATAAATAGATACTAGCTAGATATGATAGATAACATGTGCCATCCGTTCCGTGCATTGGAGCAATTTGTGGTCCCCAATGCACGGGCACCATTTGTGTGGTTGCCGCAGACGGATACAGACCCCTTTAAGTAGTTCTATTTTTTTGTGGTGCAGAGGCACGGAGAGAACCCCCATAAGAGTACTCCGTAGTGCTTCTATGGGGTTCTGTGCCTCCGTTCCACACTGCTCTTTCTGGTTTGCGGACCTATTCAAGTGAATGGGTCCACATCCCTGATACCTTGAGCACAAGGCCGGTGCCCCTATATTGCAGACGAGCAACGGCCGTCTACATGAGCCCTTAGGCTAAGTTCACACTTCAGTTATTTCCATCAGTGATTGTGAGCCAAAACCAGGTGCAGGTCAAAAACACAGAACATGATGAAATCCACTGGTTTTGGCTCACAATAACTGATGGAAATAACTGACCAAATAACCAAAGTGTGAACTGGGCCTTACCTGCTTCCTGACACTGGCTCTCGGCTCCAGTGCTCTCCAACCTCTGCTCAGGTCCCTGGATGTCATCATCCATTTTGACACTGCCTGCAACCAATCATGGGCCACGGCGGTGACTTCTCCACTTGCATCAAGTAAATAAACTTGACTGTCGATACAGTACTTCAGAATTTGGGGCCCCGTTTTTAATTTCGCCCAGGGCCACATTTTGTCTAAAACCGGCCCTGGCCATATGTTTACCCCTAGTTATAATGTCTGAAAACCTGTTTTTGTTTGGAAAAACTTCTGTCATTGACATTCAGTATCAATGAAGCTCTAATGCAAGT
Source organism: Rhinella marina (assembly GCA_900303285.1). Classification (NCBI taxonomy): domain Eukaryota; kingdom Metazoa; phylum Chordata; class Amphibia; order Anura; family Bufonidae; genus Rhinella; species Rhinella marina. The sequence continues at coordinate 7,771 of ONZH01020109.1, forward strand.
ATATGATAGATTGGAGTTGTAACATTGTAATTGTTTTTGCTCCAACCCTCCCACTATAAGGTTCTAATTTAGCCAGAAACTGTATATAAGGAGAGCAGTCAGAGCCACTAGTGTTATGCAGTTAGGGATCAGTGCTTAGAAGAAGAAACTCTGCCAGACTACTTGAGTGACCAGAAGAAGAGACTGAGATAGGGATACTCTGCCACAAACCCTGGAGCACCAGCCTTTGGCCAGGGTACCTGACTTCTAAGAGAGAGAGGGGGAAAGCTAGCTCAGACCTTTCCTCAGTACGAACCCTTCTTCAGCCAGTGAGGAGACTGGAGAAGCCAGCCCTATGCCAGCCCTATGCCTCACTTGTATTGTTTTGCACCTGAATTCTTCCAGTAAAGAAGCACACTGGTTTACTGCAGACACTGACTCTCTGGACTTATTTCCCATAGGGATGAACCATGCATTACCATCCCTTCCAGAGAGCAGCAACACCACCCCTAACCCAGCCACTGAATACAGCCTAGTTATTCAGGTGGTATGTCTCCATTTGCGGATTTGTGTCAGCCTGATGTAGCACCTAAAAACTGCTCCTCGAAATTTATGAGAATGAACTTTCTGCTGCTGCTTTTGCTAATTGTGGTAGGAGAGACGCAAGGGGAAGGTTACTCTGCCAGGACTTTGGGGATTCCTGGTGGGTGGCAGGCATCTGCTCACCAAAAGATGCAGCATTGTATACTGGTAATACAACAACTTAGCCTCGCTTTTGGTAACAGGAAAACATTTGCCTATTTAGTTTTGATAGTGAGAGTCTAAAAGCATGACTATCCAGTAATCATCAGATTGCTTGATGGTAAGATATGCCTGTCACTGCATAAACAATCAAGCATACAGCGTGATGATTGGTCATCATGGCCAGTGTCCTCATTATCACCATCATCAATCTTGTCCTCCTCCAACACTGACTCCTCCTCCTTCTCCAGTGGTAGGTTTTAATCCTTCTACTCCACTTCCTCCTTCATGGGACTTTGCTGAAGCTGAAATTGTTCTTCTTCCAGCATCCCTTGTTGAATCAGCATGAGCATTTGGTCTAATGTAAATATCAGGGGGATGACATCATTTATCCCACAGTTGTGCCTACTGACAAATTTGGTGGCCTCTTTGAAGGGTTTGCGTATGCAACACACATCTCTGATAAGCTTTCACTGCCTGACCTCAAAACAGCACATCTTTCCTGATGAAGTGGTCTGGTGCATGATAAAAAATAATTCACCACTTTATACTGCTTGTACAGATGCTCCAGAATATTCAAAGTGGAATTCCAGTGAGTTTGGATTAAGTAGTTCAATGGCAGACTGTTTTGTTGCTCCAAAGCCACTAGGGAGTTCCTTATCACATAAGAAGGGCTGAAATGTGAGGAAAGTTGTTATTTCCCTCAAATGCAGTGCAGTCTCAGTGTTCCTGCCATTGTCACTGACCACCTTGCCCAATTGGAGCTTGCAGGGAGATAGCCAGTGGGATGTTTGCTGTTTGATGCACTTTATCAACTGATTAGCTGTGTGGCTGCTCTTGCTCAGGCTGATCAACTGTAGCACATATAATAGGAGGTTGGGCAAGTGAAAGCAACACTCTACCCTGCTGCTGTTGGAGACAGGAGGATATCCATGGAGAAGAATGTGGAAGAGGCAGATAAGTACCTGGTGTGGGAACAAGAAACAAACGTGGAGGTGTTAATAGGACTGGGTTTTGTTGCGGTGGTATTGTGTTGCCACTGCTGCAAAAAACACTGACCGAGTGGGAATGAAAGATATATACTGTCCCTGCCTGTAACAGCTGCTCCAGGTATCAATGGTGGCTTTTACTTTGCAGCACAGCGACAATTTAAAGGAGCGACCCACATTCTCCACCACGTGACAGCAGGAATGGCTTTTTTTGGAGAAAGATAGGTATGTACCATCAGTTCCCAAAAGACAGCAGAATCCACTAAGTGGTAATGCAGTGAGTGCACCACCAGCAACTTAGCCAGGTGGGAGTAAAGTTGTTTCCTGGCCACATATTCTGTTATCAATGGCTGACAATGGAGCGGAGTAGGAATAGGAGATGTACTTAGAGCAGGAGAAACAGTGACTGATGAAGATGATTACAAGGACACTGTACTCATGTGTATGCAGCCTGGCTGCTGCATAGGAGACCTGGAGAAGGACACTTTTGTTCTGATATCTGGCAGCCAGTTCTATTTTCCCATAGAATCAGATGGTGCGGCCTCAAGTGCTGCAATAGAGCCGAGATACCTTGAAGTGGCTTAGATATAATTACACCTGCTCACCACTGTAGTTGCAAAGGCAAGCAGGTGACCTGTGAAGAGAAGGCAGCACTCATTTGAGCTCTGCTTTTTCTTGTGTTCATGACACAATCCAATGCATTAACTGAAACTGTTAGATAAATCCTGTTGTTGCAGGAGAACACGTTCACTAATAATGCATATTATCTTGACACAATACAATGCTTTACCTGAAACTGGTATATTGATACATTGAAATGCACTGAAATTACACTGAAATGCCCAATTACAAATTGAAACAGTTTTTTAGAAGAAAAAAAAGGGACAACTGCTTAGCATTTGCAGCAGAATGTATGCAATTGATGCTGAAGGTGCTGACAATAAGTTTACAAAAAAATAAGGCTGGCTGTTCATATACAGAAAAAACGAGCCAGGTGCAGCAGAATTTTGGGGATTTTCAGAATTTGCAGTTCATAAATTAACCTTTCACCTGCTGCCAGTACCTGCTATGAATATGTGTTTCGATCTGTGGATTTGGATCCACTGCGCCAACCACCCAGGTGTTGCAGGCTGCTGACCCACGAGGATCAGGGACACCAGAGTGGAATACCAGAGGAATCAGGATAACTAGTTATGAATAGAGATGAGCGAATCGATTTGTCAATTCATTGATTCGTACCGAATCTTGGAAATTTTCAGCTGCAAAGTGAATCTGAATATTAGGTGATTCGCTCCGTTAAGATTCGAAAATGTTCCTAAGGCTTTCTACGCATTCGCTACGTACTTGTCCAATAAATTGTACGCTAATGTTATGTATAAGTTACTCTATACGCTGTTGCGTACAAATTTAAGTGTCAGGGAAATATTTTTTATCCCTAACTTCAATTGATTGTCTCTGTCCAAATTAGATTTGAGTGTATGCGTCGACGCTAAGAACTCCAGACCACACAGAATGTTGCTGGTTTGAAATCCCATACACTTCTCTTTATTTTCAGGAAGCACTGTCTCATTTTAATTCTCTGATTTAGGAGGGATTTAGGAGTGGTTATCAAATCACACGTATCTCCATACCCTATTATAATTGGATGTCCAGAATATATAACCTTTTTTGGACATGGAGCATAAATTTATGAAATCACAAAACAGGATATATGTATACAATAGGTTTCTTTTGCATCTGCGCAGTCTTATTCAGGCGTTGGCTGACTAGAATTCCCTTCGTCATTCAAAACAGGAACTAGGTGCTTCTGTCTGAAGGCCTATCTTGTGTAAGCTGTTCCAAGCTAAAAATATCTTGTTACGTTATCTGAATAAGATGATTGTTAAATGCATAACATAAGATGTAACAGATAAGATGTAACAGATTTCCATGTTTTTTCTTATTGCTCACCTTCACAGTCCCCCCTAAAAACATTGAAATCTGTCCTCTATCTTTCCCTAAAATTCAAACTCATGTTTCCTTTGAATGTCTGTAGATCTGAGCGGGAAGGGGATTGGGAGGCTTCACCAGTTTGAGACGAGTCTCCCCTTGCGAGGGACCCCCCCTTTGCAGCTGGACTTCTCAGATCGCCATTCATTCCCTCTGGTTGTCCCTCTCTCTCTCCCTCTCACCCAACCCACAGCTTTCCATGTGAATCACGGTTTTCAATAGGGGAAAATTCTTTATGGAATTTTCTTCCATGAAGGTGAGGCGTTCTTCCTCCAAACAAATAAAAGTTGGTGCAACCTGATCTGCCCCTTTTTGACACAAGTAATCAAGAGACCGGAGGTCATTGAAGCTTTGTCCATATGGATTGTAATCCACTTGGCATTTGGCAACCTCACAAAACTCAAACTTAAAGGTCGCCACTTGGGTACTTGATGAATTGTACCAGAATGTGACTGTCCCCCTAGTAGCTATTCCCCCATCCCGGGTGATCGCTACCTCTTGTGCCACACATACACAAACAAAACAGATTTTGTAAAGGATAAATGCATTCTTCATGATAACGGACTGGGAGGATCCACTTTCTTGCAGTGCGAGGCGTGTATCCAGGTAGGTTTCCCTTCAAGCTTCACTGAAGTCGGGGATACTAGAAGAACTTGGTATGGTCCTTCAAATCTGGGTTCTAGAGAATCTCTGACGTGTTTTTTCACCAGCACAAAGTCACCTGGTTGTAACTTGTGCGTCTCTTGGTCAGAGTCTGGATCTGGAATAGATGAGAACACTGCAGCATGGGTTATTTTCAATTCATTACATAAACTTACAACATATTTCACAAGATTATCATTCCCTGCACTTAATTGTTGTGGGTGGTACCTCCCTAGCCTGGGTGGGCCTAAGAACAACACTTCATAGGGAGTGAGGCCAGTGGGTTGTCTAGGTGTGTTTCTGATAGAATAAAGTGCAATGGGCAAAATGTCGGGCCAGGGGAGAGAAGTTTCTTTACTAGCTTTCAGAATCTTATTCTTCAGAGTAGCGTTCATTCTTTCCACCTTTCCACTTGATTGTGGATGATAAGGATTGTGTAGGCCCAGGTCAGATCCCACTAGCTTCCAAAGTTCTCTGGTTACGTCCGCAATGAAGGCCGGTCCTTGGTCACTTTCAATAATTTCTGGTATTCCGAATCTACAAACTACTTCAGTCAATAGTTTCTTTACAGTAGTTCTGACAGTCATATTGCTGACTGGATAAGCTTCAGGCCATCCTGAAAACATGTCCACCACCACTAGAACATATTTGTATTTTCCGCTCTTGGGTAATTCCATGTGATCGATTTGGATCCTCTGGAATGGATATAACGGCTTGGCTAAATGTTTCTTCGGTGTTGCTATCATTCCTCCTGGGTTACAAGTGTTGCATATTTCACAACTTCTTGAATAGTTGTTGGTTATTGTAGTAATTCCAGGTGCCAAATATATTTTGTTAATCACATCATTCATTTGGTTATTTCCTCTATGAGTAGTATCATGAGCCCATTGTACTATAGCTGGGTACAGTGCCTTGGGTAAGCACAATTTCTTGCCCTTTCTCCAGAATCCATCTTGTTGTAGTTCAGCTCCCTTTTCTTCCCATATTTTCCTTTCTTCTGAACTTACTTGAGTTTGAAACTGTCTTAAAAGTGCAACTCCTGGATTTGGCACTCCTTGTTGCTGGGTCTTCTCTTCTTCTTCCTCTTTTTTCTTTCCCGCTCTTGTCAGGATATATATACCCGCCTCTGCTTTCTCTCGCACCCAAACATCCTCTTGCTTCGGCTGAAAAAGTGCTGCAGCCTTGGCGGACAAATCCGCTCTATGATTTCCATTTGACTCCTCTGTCTCTGTTCTGCTATGAGCCTTGACCTTCAAAACTGCTACTTGTTTTGGTAGCTCGAGAGTTTGCATCAACGTCTTGACAGCTTTATAGTTCTTGATAGGCGTTCCACTAGCTGTCTGGAAACCTCGCAGGGCCCACTTCAGGCCAAAGTCATGTGCGATACCTTATGCATAGGCTGAATCTGTGTAGATGTTAGCAGTCTTTCCTTCCGCAAGTATGCAAGCCTCAGCCAGAGCTTTTAGCTCAGCTTCTTGGGCCGACATGTGTGGAGGTAAGGAAGCAGCCTTCACGGTGTCTTGCAAAGTAACCACAGCAAATCCTGTGTGGAACCGTCCTTGATCATCTGCATATCTCGAGCCATCAGTGAAGAAAACATAATCCGGGTTATCCAGTTTAGTTTCAGAGACAGTAGGAAGATGGGATGTCTCAGCCTCCATTTGTTCGAGGCAATCATGGTCTATATCATTTCTTTCCCGTGGATCTTCCCCCCCTTGCGAGACGAAGCAGAGTAGCGGGGTTCAGCATGATGCATCTCTTCAGAGTCACATTTTCTGGTAATAAAAGGGAGCATTGTAAACGGATGTTACGTTGCATAGAAAGATGTGGTTGTTGAGATTGTTTGAGGATTGCTTGAAGATCATGGGGAGACAAAATGGTAACAGGGTGTCCCAGAATGATGTCTTGAGTCTTGTCAAGAAGAGCTTGGGCAGCTATAACAGCCTTGAGATAAGTGGGTGCAGTCTGTGCAACAGGGTCAAGATTGCAAGAATAGTATCCAAGAGGTTTCATAGAGTCACCATGTTTCTGAGTCAGCACCCCAGAGGCATGACCAATGTGTTCACAGATGAAGAGATTAAAGGGTTCAGAGTAATTTGGAAGTCCTAATGCTGGTGCTTCCAAAATCAGTTGTTTAAGGTTGTCAAAACAATCCATAGCTTGTGGAGTCTTTTAGTGGCCAGGATCTCTTGTTAAGAGTCATATAGTGGTTGTATGAGGGCAGATGCATTGGGCATCCATTGCTGGCAGTAAGTAATTATTCCCAAAAATCCTTGAAGTTCTTTGAGATTACGTGGGTATGGAATATTTTCAATAGCTTTTTTCCGATCATCAGTGAGATGTTTTGTTCCTTGTGAGATACAATGTCCGAGGAATATAACTTTTATAAGACACCACTGGAGTTTGGATTGCGAAACTTTAGAATTGATGTTTGCTAAATGTTGGAGAAGACTGACAGATTCGATTTGACAAAGGTGGAGATTAGGGGCACAAAGGAGAAGATCGTCTACATATTGCAAGAGAGCAATTTCAGGATGTTGTAAAATCCATGGTTGGAGACAAGTTTGCAGAGCTTGGGTAAATTGATTGGGGGAATTCTGAGTGCCCTGGGGCATCCTGGTCCATGTATATTGCGCTCGATAAGTAAAAGCAAAGAGGTATTGACAGTTCTGATGTAAAGGGACACTGAAAAAGGCATTACTAAGATCAATTACTTTGACGTATATAGCATGAGGAGGTATGGTACTGAGGAGGGTGTGAGGATTAGGGACAACGGGAGTCTCCATAATTGTAGCGGAATTCACAGCTCGTAGGTCCTGTACTAGGCGATATTTGGGTGGTTCACCTGGAGCGGATTTTTTCTTCACAGGAAATAAAGGAGTATTTGTGGGGGATACACATGGGATGAGTACTCCTGCCTGTAGAAAGGTTTTGATTTGGTCTTCTAGCGATCGTTCTTGACCTGCTTTTAGAGGATATTGGGGTAATCTTGGTGCCGATGCTCCTTGTTTTAAGAAAACTTGTACAGGTGTAACTGGTAAGAGGCCGATGTCATCTGGTCCCGAGGACCATAAAGTGTTTGGAATTTGAGACAGGAATTCTGACGGGATGGATTCTTCAGGATTAGACACAAGGAAAGCAGGGATTGCTTGAAGGATGCATGTCAATTTGGGTGTAGGTTTAGTTTCAAAATCCAAATACATGCCAGAAGAATTATATCTTATTGTAGCATTCATTTTCTGGAGAAGGTCTGCTCCTAATAGATTAGTAGGACAGGTTGGGGAGACGAGGAGTCTAGACATCAGGCCATGTAAGCCAACTGGTACTGGATATGTCAGGCGGGTCTCTGTAGGATTTCCATCCACTCTTACACATGAAATGAAATCAGGAGAAAGTATGACATCTGGTGGAAGATCTTCTTTTTTCAAAACAGATCTGGCTGCACCTGTGTCCACTAGGAAAGGAAGTTCATGACCATTGATTGGGAGATTTACAGTTAGAGCGGGCCCAGAATGACCTAAAACATTGCATGGAGTAGCATTGATAAAAATAGTAGACACAGGCTTGCCAAAATCCTATGGATGATTGGGGTTGAACCCAGCTTGTGAGGGTTCTTGCTGATAAGTGTTTGGAGAGTACTCTTGAATTTGAGGATTAAGTATTGAATTTTGTGGTCCCGTTTGTGGTCCATAGAAAGGGTTATTTACATGGGTCGGTTGAGGTCTGTCTTGTGGGAGTGGGAAGTATGGTTGATTTGGACTATAACGTTGTTTGTACATTTGTGGATATAACTATGGATCATTAATGTTTAAATGAGGTCTGTTACGACAATTTTTCATAATGTGTCCAAATCTTTTACAATAAAAACAGACTCTGGTCTCCATTCTTTGTTTGTTCGGAAACTGAGTTTGAGGATGTGCAAAAGTTTGCAGTTGATATCCAGATTGTGGGACCATTTGCATAGATTGGGGATAAACTTGCATCGGTTGGTTATATAAAATTGGTTGAGATGATGTCTTTGGTGGATCTTCAGAGATTTCTTGTAGGATGGCCAGTTTGGTTCCAGACTTTTTTGTAGGTTGTTGTTCAGTTTCTGTGGCAGTTAATAAATTACCTTGAGCTTTAGCAATTCGGAGGATCTGGGTGCTGGGCAAATCCACATATTCTGGCCTTGTAGTTTCAAAATATTGGCGGATGGGTTTTAGTAAACCTTTTACAAAGGAAGTAGCGAAGAGAATTTGATGGCTCTTGGTATTCATATCAAATCCTTGATCTTGGAATAGAGTTAGCATTCGATTGTAATATTTCTCCACAGTTTCAGATTTTTCCTGAGCAGAGTCGAAAATGTTGATTGAAGATGTTGCTAGACGGTCCTTTGCCCAAGCTTCAAGACGTTGGCAGAATTCTTCTCCTGAGGAATATGAATGGATATCATCTATATTTTCTTCATGTAACGTTGTCTTGATGATTGGCCAGAAAGAGTGTCTAGCCTTTATACTGGCAACATTATAGAGGTCTTTCCAATTTGCTGAATATGTCCTTTGTATTTGATCCAGGCTGCGAAAAAAAGGCATAAGGTTTCTGTCCGGATCTGGCAACTGAATTATTAGGTATGTACTTCAAAGGGGGTAAATGGGACATTAAATTGGTGGCTTTATGGTAGTAGTAGTAGATTGTTGTGGTTGTTGTAACAACGGGAGTGTGGGTGGCAGCAATACCGGTTCCTGATCTTTATGTGAAGTTTGTGCGGGTCCAGGTTCTGATTGTGGTGGTGGTGGTGTTAATTCGATGAGTGGAGTGAGCTGTTGACTTTGTGATGTTGATCCAGGAACGATGAGGAACTCTTGAAATCAGAAAGAATTT
>ONZH01020110.1:0-58794 GCA_900303285.1 Rhinella marina
ATTTTGTTACCGAAGCACCGCCATAGCGACGTAATATCAAGGCATTGTTACTTAAAGGGGTTCTCCAGGAATGAAGAAAATAAAATAAATACTTAAATATAACTATATTATACATTATGTTTCCCACAGACCTTACATTAGTTATAATGGCTCGTTTTGTCTGGGGAGCAATCATTAGGAGAAACAAAATGGCCGCCGTCCTATTAGTACACAGAAAACCTGTCCTAATCACACGGAGGGCAAGTTACTTTACAACACTGAGGTAAAGAGCTGCCTCATCCTCCTCTCTGCTCTGCTTGTCAGGGATTATGATCCTGAATACAGATGATAAGATCTTCAGCTGAATCTCTGTAGGAATGGAGTTCATGAGGAGACATGAAGTACAGAGAGGAGGTGAGGATGTGTGATGAGCAGCAGCTCTTGTATACAGCCTCCATTACCACAGTCTGTCCTGTCCGTCCTCTCTGTACTTCATGTCTCCTCATGATCTCCATTCCTACAGAGATTCATCTGAAGATCTTATCTATATTCAGGATCATAATCTAGAGAGGAGGATGAGGCCGCTCTTTACCTCAGTGTTGTGAAGTAACTTGTCCTCCTGTGTGATTAGGACAGGTTCTGTGTGTACTAATAGGACGGCGGCCATTTTGTTTCTCCTGATGATTGCTCCCCAGACAAAACGAGCCATTATAACTAATGAGAGGTATTTGGGAATATATTTATAATAGAGTAATATCTAAGTATTTCAGTTTTAAGCAATTCCACGGGAGGTAAAATGTTTTGCCGTCTCCTTCCCTGCCCCATCCAGAAACCGCCCGCCGTTGCCCTGTCCCCTTCTCCCTGAAACATCGCCAACCGTACGGCGCTAATATTAAGTAAACAGCGGCTCGATGAGTTGTACCAGCCACCATTTTCCTCCCGTATGTTTGTATATATGGGACGGGGGGTTTGGTGCGGCGTTCCCTAGGGTGCGGTAAAGAACAAATGAGCATTTGGGGCTGTTTAAAGCAGGGGGTCGCGGTGCCAGAAGGAGCTGGAAGTAGTCCAGAAATCCTTCAGACTTCTGTCACCTCATTAACTTAGAGGTCACAAATCAATTCTTAATTATAAAAGAAAAAAAAATGAGAGGCGATGGTGAGGCAGGAGAGCGGCACCGAGTGTGGCGCGGGGGGGGGGGATGGCGACTCCCTCAGGCTCTGCGCTACAGCTCAGTCTCTCTTTACAGCTTCACCAAAGTGATGGCACCATCAGGGTGAATTATGAAAAGGCATAAATCTGGGGGAAACATCACACGGCCGGGCCTGAATTGCCCCCTCAACGTCCATTAGGGCCCTTCACACGGTGACGCGCAGGAGCCCGGCCTCACATTCACACTGTGCACAGCTTGGCACCTCCAACAATTTAAAGGGGAATTCCATCTTAACCATAGGGCAAAAGGTGGAGCTGTACCAGGGCCCCTGCAGCATCAGGAAGGCCTAGGAGCCCCTGTAGTTGACCTTTTGGGGGCATCTCTGTGACAAGCAGTCTATGGGGGCATCAGAGGTAAAGACACTGTACAGGAGCATCTGTAGTTGGCACACTGGGGGTATCTCTGTGCCAGGCACTTCTTGGGGCATTTTAGGATCAAACACATGGAGCATCTGTAGCTGCCACTGTTAGGGCACCTCTGTGCCAGTCCCCCTTGTGGCATCTTAGGATCAGACACTTGGAGCATCTGTAGCTGCCAGTCTTAGGGCGTCTCTGTGCCAGTCCCTCCTTGTGGCATCTTGGGAATAGATATTAGTGGTATCTGTAGCTGCCAGTCTTAGGGCATCTCTGTGCCAGTCCCTCCTTGTGGCATCTTGGGAATAGACATTAGTGGTATCTGTAGCTGCCAGTCTTAGGACATCCCTATGCCAGTCCCTTCTTGTGGCATCTTAGGATCAGACACTGGCAGTATCTGTAGCTGCCAGTCTTAGGGCATCTCTGTGCCAGTCCCTCCTTGTGGTATCTGTAGCTGCCAGTCTTAGGGCATCTCTGTGCCAGTCCCTCCTTGTGGCATCTTAGGATCAGACACTGGCAGTATCTGTAGCTACCAGTCTTACGGCATCTCTGTGCCAGTCCCTCCTTGTGGCATCTTGGGAATAGACATTAGTGGTATCTGTAGCTGCCAGTCTTAGGGCATCTCTGTGCAGTCCCACCTTGTGCATGTCAGACCCTGGTAGTATGTGTAACTGCCAGTCTTAGGGCATCTCTGTGGCATCTTAGTCAGACATGTCTGTATCTCTTAGTGTGCAGTCTGTGCATCTAGATCAGTCTGGCATCTAGTATCTCTGTAGCTGCCAGTGTGCATCTTGGATAGCATGTCAGCTGCTCAGTGGGGCATCTGTCTGCTGTAGCTGCCAGTCTTAGGGCATCTCTGTGCCAGTCTGTGGCTGCTGCCAGTCTACATCTGTGCAGTCATCTAGTCCACTGGTATCAGCTCCAGTCTGGCATCAGCTACATCTTGTGGCATCTGTAGCTGCCAGTCTTAGGCATCATGCCTCCCTGTGGCATCTTAGATCAGACACTGTATCTGTAGCTGCCAGTCTTAGGCATCTTGTGCCAGTCCCTCCTTGTGTATCTGTAGCTGCATCTACATCTCTGTGCCAGTCTCCTTGTGGCATCTAGGATCAGACACTGGCAGTATCTGTAGCTACCAGTCTTACGGCATCTCTGTGCCAGTCCCTCCTTGTGGCATCTTGGAATAGACATTAGTGGTATCTGTAGCTGCCAGTCTTAGGGCATCTCTGTGCCAGTCCCACCTTGTGGCATATTATGATCAGACCCTGGTAGTATGTGTAACTGCCAGTCTTAGGGCATCTCTGTGGCATCTTAGGATCAGACACTGGCGGTATCTATAGCTGGCACTCTTAGGGCATCTCTGTGGCAGGCGCTGTCTGAGTGTCACTTGCTAATTATCATCACATGAATGCCGATGATGCTCTTCTCCCTGTCATAACCTCAGACGTTGGCAGACGTGGCATCTGCTACTATTGCCTATAATGCCACGAATTGACCCTGTCCCTTTAAGCAGCATACAGTCCGCGTTTCGCCCCCTTGCAGTATTATCAGCTGCAGTTTCCGTGTTAAGAGCGGGGGTGGCGAGGGGCGCAGTTCACATACAGTTGAATCCACTTCTGTGTAGGCAGTGATAGGAGTCGGGATGTCCAGCAGTGAAGGGGTTAAAGATTCGCAGCGTTTGTTCCCACACACCCTTAACCTCCCCTGTAATCTCGGGTCTGTCCTCTGCCTACACCTCGCCATCTGGTTGGATCGTGTGGTGTAACCCCCTTCCCACCAGGGGTGCAGCATCTGTAGCACAAACCCCTGGTGGCTTCTGTTTCTAGGATGACCCTGTGACCCCTGACCTGTCCTCTGCACCCCTCATCCCACCAGGTATCCCCCAGATCCGCTGTGTGAGGTTATAGACCGAGGAAACAGCCTGATCTCATGTAAAAGATAGATAGATAGATAGATAGATAGATAGATAGATAGATAGATAGCTATGAGATAGATAGATAGATAGATAGATAGATAGATATGAGATAGATAGATAGATAGATAGATAGATAGATAGATAGATAGATAGATAGAGATAGATATGAGATAGATATGAGATAGATATGAGATAGATAGATATTAGATAGATAGATATGAGATAGATATGAGATAGATATGAGATAGATATTAGATAGATAGATAGATAGATAGATAGATATGAGATAGACGATAGATAGATAGATAGATAGATAGATAGATATAGATATGAGATAGATATGAGATAGATAGATAGATAGATAGATAGATAGATAGATAGATAGATAGATAGATTAGATCAGACAGAAATCTTATTTCACATTGTATTAGTAGGTCTTGGATATATCCACAGACACTGAAGGAATGATCTATACGTTGGCACCGGCGGCTGGTCATGCAGCGTCTGCCCGCCTCTCCCTGAGCCTGGTACCACCAGCCTGGTCACTGGCCCACCATTTTGCTCTCTGGAGAGGTCATCACCAGATGTCTACGCTGGAGGCGTCTTGACTTTGGGAGGAAAAAAATGGTCCTTTGTTTATGCCCTTCATTAACATGTTCAGTGCCTGGACGTTCTAAAAGAGTAGTTGCTAGGACATGGGCAGCACAATGGGCCCAGGAGTCGTGGACACACTGGGGGAGATTTATCAAGACTGGTGCAAAGGCTTAGTTACCCATAGCAACCAATCAGATTCCAGCTTTCATTTTCCAGAGACGCTTTGAAAAATGAGAGGTGGAACCTGATTGGTTGCTATGGGCAATAAGCCAGTTCTACTTTACACCAGTTTTGATAAATCTGCCCCCATGTGTTATGGTTGTGACATCATAGTTTTCACATACAGGTAGATTTTACATTTATGGATGGTTAAAGCTAATCTGTCTCGGGGCCCCAACAACTTTTTGCCATTTATAATACTGGTGTCTTCTTGAGGTCTTTGGGCCCGTTAGGCATCAAGGCCCAGGTTCTACTATTACATCTATACCTGCATCACTACCCCTCTGTCACCGGATAAAACCCCATTACATCACTGCTCCCCATATGTTAGTTCTGTTTTATGACTATTACACCTATCATCTCCAGGTAGCTTCCCATTACCGGTGAGGTGACCATCTGAACATGGCTTCTCCAGAACTTCCTGTGCTCATCATCTTCAGGCTCCTCCATGATATCTTCATGATTACTATAATGGTCTTGTTGCTGGTTGTCCTTTTTCTTAAAGAAGAACTCCCGCGAAAATTTTTGTTCTCTGACCTGTTAGAAAGGTACATGATGTAATCTGTAGTGAATGTAATCTTCTCATCAGAGACTGTATTTGTGAGTTAGCCCCTCTCTTCTTAATGTAGCTGGGTCATGTGACCAACTCCCTGACCTCCAACTGACCCAGGACAGGAAGCCAGTTACTGCTCTATTCATTCCTATGAGACTGAAAGTGAGGCTCCCATAGGAATACATAAGATAAGGTGCTGTGTTATCTGGTGAGTCTGATTGCTGGTCACATGACACAGATGAGAAGCATCAGGGAGATATAACTCACAAATACAGACACTGGTAAGAAAATGACATTCACTACAGATTACATCATGTACATTTCTAGCAGGTCACAGAATACAAATTTTGCCGGAGTTCTTCTTTAAGTCCAATCATATATCATATGTGGTTGAAGGAAAGGGTTCTGATAGATCTCTGTAGATCTCTAGTGCTTTGTACCTGCTCTTGGCCACTTTAGTTTTGCACATAACCACAGGGAGGGGGTCTCCATTGTTACAGAGCTACTCTGATGATGTCATAAAGTTTCAGCTGATGACATCACAAAAATCTGGATACCTTTGCTTGTGAATAAGATACATTACCTCAGAGCTAATTTGGTTGACCCTTGCTCTCATCCTGGCCTTGACCTTAGCCTTGCTTCCAGATTTCTAGTCTGACTTCCCAGTTTTGACCCATGATGCCTCTTCTGGTTTCCTTTTCCTCTAATCCTGTGGCTTGGCACATTCAGACTGCCCTACCAGTCATAACCCTTGGCTTTGTTCTTGACTTTACTTCTTCTTCTGCTGCAGTCAGTGACTACTCTGAAGACCACAACATGGAATCCAACCAGAAAAGTCCTTACCTCCTTGTGGGGTTGAAGAATGGGAAGATTCCTTACCTCAGTGTAACCACTGCCAAACCGGTTGCAATTCCAGAGTCCACTTCTAAAATGAGGTGTAGGTAAAGTAGGTTGGACCCTATGGCTGCCATGATAGAGTGGTGTCAGTCTTCATTGACCACTTCTCCTGTTTTGATTGTCCCTTTTTTTAATGGACAATACTAACTTGCAAACAAGAGGAAGAAATTGCCTTGGTGGTTATTAGGGGTGGACTGGGAACTTAACCACCTAACTGTTCTGCCCGAGTCCAGCTCGGGCAGTGTAAAAGTAACTAACTGGAGGGGGGAGGGCAGCTCTAGATGGTGATATCTCCTCAATGGTAGCAGCTAGAAACAAGCAACTGGTCTTGTCAGAAAGCTGACAGTCCAGGCTTTCATACAAGTGAGTGAAATCCATTTTTACTTTCATTTTCAGCTGCATTGACAGAATCACGATTTCTAATAGTGGAATCTTTCTCTGATTGTCCTGAACATATTGCTGTCATTTTTGTATTGTCTGAAAGCTTGGAATGTCTGCTTTTGAACAAGACCAGTTGCATGTTTCTAGCCGCTACCATTCAGGAGGTAGCAGCATCTAAAGCAGCCCTCCCCCTACAGTACACTACCTTTTCCACTGCTGGGGCTCCACTCTGGCAAAACAGTTAGGGGCTTAAAGTGGCTCCATCTTGTAGGAGGGTCCAGCACAAGTAGGCTGGGGCGGTAACACCATAGTGCTACACAAAATATTGACCCCGATAGAACAAAAAAAAAACAGTGTAGAACAGAATACTGCCCAGAAGATGGCCTTTGTGGTAGAAGGCCCCATACCTCATACAATCCAGCGACATCTCCTCTGATGTAGAAGTTCTCATTCCTCATCTTCTCCATTCATCCCAGACCACCATGACAACTTCTGAAGACATCAATATATTTGAACTGAGGAGGGACCTGTGGACACTGGTCTGATACATAGGTGCCTCCCTTTTCTGGGAGCATTAGATCTTTATGTACCCGGCTCATGAGTAGATATCAAGCAACCCCCTGGGCATTGGCCCAATGGGAATCTTCTCCTGTAGGGTCTATTGCCAGTCTTCACCTGACGGTCATGTAAGAAATAGGGGATTGGAGGGCAAACAAATACTGTAGTTGGTTCTCCAGTTTGGAGCCATTATTAGGAGCCATTTTGAATCTCAGTATTGGACCTCATTCTATCTTTTCCAGTGTCTTCTCCATGAAGATAAGCCACCGGTGCTTCCAGTGAAAGGTTGACTCTATTTTTTGAAGGATCCATATTTTTTCTCTTCCCATTCGTGATCTCATGATCTCAAAAGTCTTCGCAAACCACAAAACAAACCCTACTGCAGAGAACATCCCAATTTGGTCAATCCCAGCCCAGTTAGAAGCTGGACTGGTACGCTCGTAATAGTGAGGACAGGATGAGCTTAACCTGTCAGCCACAATCAGGTGTGATGTGGGCCGCTCGTACCTGCCATTAATCACAATGATGACTGCGGGGTATTAATTACGCCGGTCTGTGCCAGCTCTGGAAAGCAGCCAGGCTGCGAAACTGACTCCAACCGCCGGCCCGGCACATTCAGCATTGCTTTACGGTGACTACGGTTTCTTTTTTCTGTTTTTGTTTCACGTCTGTTTTTCTTGAGTTTGTAAAATCCTCGATATTCCCGATGACGACTTCACATGTGAAATCACTTCTACCCTGGCAGATTAACGTCTTCATGAAAATCCCATCACAAAGTCAAGATTTGAGGTCATTATTGGAGTTGTCGTGGCTGTTGGTAGCAATGTGGGGAGGAGGTGGTGGGATCTCAGGATCAGACATGCCACCAGGACCTGCCGTACATCACCAATCGGCAGAGGTTCCACCGCTGTGATTAGTAGACGTGTCGGCTGTACTAGGGAAAGCGCCATGCCGCTTAGTTAGTTTCCTGGTGGTGTTGGGCTTTTTCCAAGAGGTCACATGGACCACGGACTGTAAAGAGCCACAGGAGCCAATGAGATACCAAGTTGTAGGACGCTTGATTAGACCCTGCTGCCGCGGCTCAGACATTAGTGCCATATCCTAGTAATCCTACCAGCCTATGAGCCATCCGCATAATATCACCTCCTGTCCAATGCCTGGAGTAGTAGATGTCCGCAAATCTACCAAAATATGGATCCCTATTTAAGCTCTGCTCTCGAGAACACCCACTTTGGGGCAAATTTGACATGGATGTCTCCAATGTCTATCCTGGAACAACTTTTTCACTAAGTTTTTAGATTTTGCAAGTGCCACCCAATAGAGAGTCCTAAAAAAACACGAGAAGACAAAACAAGAGAAGATCTCCAACGTGAGGCTTCCATGACTTTGAGGGTCCATATCTGCTTATTAAGGAGCCTTTAGACACTGCCCAGTTGTCTCACCTCTGTGTCCTTCTCTCTGTCCCAGACTAAGCAGAAGACATTGCTTTATAAGCCACCCCCCTAACGTGTGAAATGGTGAACATTTTAAGGGGGTCCCAATATTTTTGACCATGGAGCCATACCTTTACATTGTTAAAAAGAAAAAAGCCCCACCAAAGACTGTAGCCCCATGGGCATCAACAAGGCTCCCGATGGTTCTAGAATAAAAGATCCCTTAAAGTGGTTGTCCCACGAAAATATTCTACAGTTTTCAAACCAGCACCTGGATCTGAACACTTTTGTAATTGCATGTAATTAAAGATTTAGCATAGCCACTGAGTTATTCAATAAAATCTATCTGTATAGCGCCGCCTGTTGTTTGTTCTTCTTATTTCTTTGACCTGCTCACTGAGATGGCCGCACATGCTCAGTTTCATCCTTCAACTGCCTCCTGAGCTGTGATAGGAAGAGCTGAGACACGCCCCCTGAGCTGTGATAGGGAGAGCTGAGACACGCCTCCTGAGCTGTGATAGGGAGAGCTGAGACACGCCTCCTGAGCTGTGATAGGGAGAGCTGAGACACGCCCCCTGAGCTGTGGATAGGGAGAGCTGAGACACGCCTCCTGAGCTGTGATAGGGAGAGCTGAGACACGCCCCCTGAGCTGTGATAGGGAGAGCTGAGACACGCCTCCTGAGCTGTGATAGGGAGAGCTGAGACCCGCCCCCTGAGCTGTGATAGGGAGAGTTGAGACACGCCCCCTGAGCTGTGATAGGGAGAGCTGAGACACGCCTCCTGAGCTGTGAGAGAGAGAGAGCTGAGACACGCCTCCTGAGCTGTGATAGGGAGAGCATGGACACGCCCCCTTAGCTGCAGCAGAAAAGACACACCCCTTGAGCTGTCAGCTTGATATAAATCTAGCAGAGCAATGAATGGGGAGATCTCTGGATCCATGTGAGGTACAGGGCTGGTTCTAGCTTTGTTAGAAAGAGATTGTCATGGACGATATGATGTTTGATTTTCATTTTTTACATTAGTCATGGGATAACCCCTTGAAGGGTTGATAGTTACATATTCCCCAATTGTCTTCTGCTGGAACAGACTACCGGATTTACCAACTGGAGGTGTGAACCTAGCCTTAGGCATCATGGTCCTGAATTTTTTGGACAAAATTTTTTCCCATGACTATCCCTGTATCTCTAGTCTGTCTGCAAGACCTGTTTATTAAAATCTGCCCAGCTGCCTAAGAATAAAATGCCGCCCTACGCTGGCCTCTGGCTCAGAGATGTCACTGTCACCCCCCGTCCTCCGTTTGTCAGGCTGTCGTTCGTGTCCGTGGCACAAATCAATTAGATGGTAATGTAATAACACTGGGCCAGACTCCACCATAAACATGCCTGTCATCACCCTTTAAAAAAGCCCAACACGTTTATTGAGGTTAAAGGCTGGAACATTGGGGGGACCCGGGGCCCGGTGACTGACGTCCCCTCCTTATGGGGCAGGCTAATGAATGGGGGGAAGGGGGAGCAGTAGAGGGCGCTCAGGGGTTAAATCAGTTATTGTCAGCCAGATACGAGACAAAGGTGCGGACAGGAGGAATGCGAAATATCGCATGTGCCAGAAACGGGGGCCAAGGTGGATATTATAGGGCCCGGTGTGCATACTACTTCTTAACCCTTCACCTCCTTCCTGCAAATCTCCCAAATCAAATTTTCTGCGGATCCGTATTTTCATACGGTCGTGTGCATGAGCCCTAATGCTGTAACCAAGGCGAATCATAGTAATGCAGCATTATATACTATCGCCATCTAGTGGTCAGATTGTCGTGAAATGTTGCAGTATTTTAGTAGAAAAAGATGAGTAGGAAGGGTCTCGGAGCAGAATGAAAATGGGGTACTGCACCTTTAATTGGCTGCATAACATCACAAAAGAGCAGCGGATATTTGTGGGGGGGGGGGGGTGCGTCCCCAAAAACATATGGGAGGTATACACCCTCTGACACACCGCTATACACCTGATTTCACAACCATTACACTAATACATTAGACAATTGCATACATGGCAACTCCCAAAATATGAGATTTGTCCTGCCACCGACCCATTGTAACAAAACCTCAGCTGTTAGAAGTGTTTCAGTCCAATTCAGACAGCAAGCAGAGGTCTTAAACTTCTAATTCTATCATTAGATGATTACGTCTTAAACGCGAGTGATCACATGTGATCGTTTCCAGGTGCAGGATCGCTGCGCCATGCCTTCACCCTGTGGCGTGAAACGTGAAAAAATTGTGTGCAAAAGCCGAAATTTTCATAAAAAAGAGAAAATACAACATAATGGATGGGAACTCCGCTAATGAATTTACGGGCCCCTTCCCCTTTAAATCTAAATGTGGACAATTGTTTTTTAGGGCACAGTGTCAGAACTTGTGTGAACGTGTCTCCCTGTGACCGGCCGGCACCTGCACCCTCCTCTGTATCCGCGTTCAGAGAGCCATTGTCTCACAGCGGCCGTGTCCAGCGCAGCTGCAGTGTCCTTTGCGGGCTGACGAATGAAACTCCAATTCATATTTAAAGAGGCAGATGTCAGAGAAAGAGCCCGTTGTCCCCCGCAGCTTTTCATCCCCCGGCAGACTTTGTTAATTTTGTCATGTTAATCAGCGGCTGACAAAATATTGTTATGATGGCAAGCGCTAAAAACGGTATTAAATTGACCGCCGGAGAGACGCTAAAGGAGACAGGACGTCTGTGCTTATCATCTATAGGAAATAAAAGGGCGCTTCCCCTTTAAATAATTGATATGCAAGCAATGAATGACGCCCTCTGCTGTCAATAAAATGTAAATGGAATTGAACGTATTCTGGGAAAGCTGGGTGACAGTATGACCTCCGTTACAGTTCCCACAGGAGTGGATCCTGAAAAGCAATTATATCCGTGCCCTTCAGGACACCGGGAAAGCCGGGTAGAAGAATATCCTTGTACATAGGAGGCAGTATTATAGTAGTTATATTTTGTACATATTATAGTAGTTATATTTGTACATAGGAGGCAGTATTTATAGTAGTTATATTCTTGTACATAGGAGCAGCAGTATTATAGTAGTTATATTCTTGTACATAGGAGCAGTATTATAGTAGTAGTTATATTCTTGTACCATAGGAGCAGTATTATAGTAGTTATATTCTTGTACATAGGCATAGGAGCAGTATTATAGTAGTTATATTCTTGTACATAGGAATAGGAGCAGTATTATAGTAGTTATATTCTTGTACATAGGAGCAGTATTATAGTAGTTATATTCTTGTACATAGGAGCAGTATTATAGTAGTTATATTCTTGTACATAGGAGCAGTAATTATAGTAGTTATATTCTTGTACATAGGAGGCAGTATTATAGTAGTTATATTCTTGTACATAGGAGCAGTATTATAGTAGTTATATTCTTGTACATAGGAGCAGTATTTATAGTAGTTATATTCTTGTACATAGGAGGCAGTATTATAGTAGTTATATTTCTTGTACATAGGAGCAGTATTATAGTAGTTATATTCTTGTACATAGGAGCAGTATTATAGTAGTTATATTCTTGTACATAGGAGCAGTATTATAGTATAGTTCTTGTATAGTTCTTATATAGTAGTTATATTCTTGTACATAGGAGGCAGTATTATAGTAGTTATATTCTTGTACATAGGAGCAGTATTATAGTAGTTATATTCTTGTACATAGGAGCAGTATTATAGTAGTTATATTCTTGTACATAGGAGCAGTATTTATAGTAGTTATATTCTTGTACATAGGAGCAGTATTATAGTAGTTTATATTCTTGTACATAGGAGCAGTATTATAGTAGTTATATTCTTGTACATAGGAGCAGTATTTATAGTAGTTATATTCTTGTACATAGGAGCAGTATTATAGTAGTTATATTCTTGTACATAGGAGCAGTATTATAGTAGTTATATTCTTGTACATAGGAGCAGTATTATAGTAGTTATATTCTTGTACATAGGAGCAGTATTATAGTAGTTATATTCTTGTACATAGGAGCAGTATTATAGTAGTTATATTCTTGTACATAGGAGCAGTATTATAGTAGTTATATTCTTGTACATAGGAGCAGTATTATAGTAGTTTATATATTCTTGTACATAGGAGCAGTATTATAGTAGTTATATTCTTGTACATAGGAGCAGTATTATAGTAGTTATATTCTTGTACATAGGAGCAGTATTATAGTAGTTATATTCTTGTACATAGGAGCAGTATTATAGTAGTTATATTCTTGTACATAGGAGGCAGTATTATAGTAGTTATATTCTTGTACATAGGAGCAGTATTATAGTAGTTATATTCTTGTACATAGGAGGCAGTATTATAGTAGTTATATTCTTGTACATAGGAGCAGTATTATAGTAGTTATATTCTTGTACATAGGAGCAGTATTATAGTAGTTATATTCTTGTACATAGGAGCAGTATTATAGTAGTTATATTCTTGTACATAGGAGGCAGTATTATAGTAGTTATATTTCTTGTACATAGGAGCAGTATTATAGTAGTTATATTCTTGTACATAGGAGCAGTAATTATAGTAGTTATATTCTTGTACATAGGAGCAGTATTATAGTAGTTATATTCTTGTACATAGGAGCAGTATTATAGTAGTTTATATTCTTGTACATAGGAGCAGTATTTATAGTAGTTATATTCTTGTACATAGGAGGCAGTATTATAGTAGTTATATTCTTGTACATAGGAGCAGTATTATAGTAGTAGTTATATTCTTGTACATAGGAGCAGTATTATAGTAGTTATATTCTTGTACATAGGAGGCAGTATTATAGTAGTTATATTCTTGTACATAGGAGGCAGTATATATAGTAGTTATATTCTTGTACATAGGAGCAGTATTATAGTAGTTATATTCTTGTACATAGGAGCAGTATTATAGTAGTTATATTCTTGTACATAGGAGGCAGTATTATAGTAGTTATATTCTTGTACACATAGGAGCAGTATTATAGTAGTTATATTCTTGTACATAGGAGCACAGTATTATAGTAGTTATATTCTTGTACATAGGAGGCAGTATTATAGTAGTTATATTCTTGTACATAGGAGCAGTATTATAGTAGTTATATTCTTGTACATAGGAGCAGTATTATAGTAGTTATATTCTTGTACATAGGAGCAGTATTATAGTAGTTATATTTTCTTGTACATAGGAGCAGTATTATAGTAGTTATATTCTTGTACATAGGAGCAGTATTATAGTAGTTATATTCTTGTACATAGGAGCAGTATTATAGTAGTTATATTCTTGTACATAGGAGGTAGTATTATAGTAGTTATATTCTTGTACATAGGAGCAGTATTATAGTAGTTATATTCTTGTACATAGGAGCAGTATTATAGTAGTTATATATTCTTGTACATAGGAGCAGTATTATAGTAGTTATATTCTTGTACATAGGAGCAGTATTATAGTAGTTATATTCTTGTACATAGGAGCAGTATTAATAGTAGTTATATTCTTGTACATAGGAGGCAGTATTATAGTAGTTATATTCTTGTACATAGGAGCAGTATTATAGTAGTTATATTCTTGTACATAGGAGCAGTATTATAGTAGTTATATTCTTGTACATAGGAGCAGTATTATAGTAGTTATATTCTTGTACATAGGAGCAGTATTATAGTAGTTATATTCTTGTACATAGGAGCAGTATTATAGTAGTTATATTCTTGTACATAGGAGCAGTATTATATAGTAGTTATATTCTTGTACATAGGAGCAGTATTATAGTAGTTATAGAGTATAGTAGTGTATTATAGTAATAAGTTTAGTATATAGTAGTAGAGAGTAGGCAGTATATAGAGTATTTGTACTTCCTTATTTTCTTGTCCATAGTGCATATTATACGTAGCAGTTATAGTCTTGAGCAGTATTATAGTAGTTATATTCATGTACATATTAGTTATATGTAGTTATATTCTTTCCGAGTTTTAATAGGAGCAGTATTATTCTTGTAGTAGTAGTTATATTCTTTGGAGGCTCTTCAGTGCTTCTTGTCTGCAAGTGTCGTATACTTATTAGGGCCGCTTACACACGTATGTAATGCCCATCGTCATCGCATTATACACAAGGGAGCATGAATAGATATGCGTACATTGATTGCAATGGCGCCTGTCCATCGAGCCGCCCGGCATAGCGAACAGTAGCCCACTCATATGAGGGGCAAAACAAGTAGCGGGCAAAAGCACATGGGCGGCACAGCAATACCAGCAATACGGCACAAAATACGACCTCAGCTCAGAGAAGTAGTACAGAGCACCTTGCAGCCAAGTACCTATTCTCACAAAGCCCGCATTACTGAGGCCAGGTTAAAAAGTGCAAAGGAGTACTACCCAAGGAGGCACCTAATCTCCTTCCACCAATCTGAGGACTTTATCTGCTGCAGGAGGTCACCAGAGGTCAGCCCCGGCAGGGCTCGCTCAGGAGGCAAAGGGTGGTGGTGACAGGGCAAAGGCAGCTATAGCCAGGCCCCCAGCCGACATGCAGCCCGCCCTGCCGGACCGCAGACAAGCGACTGGACAGCACTTGGACCTTCCCTCTCCTCGATGAATGGCGAGAATATGAGAACTGGTGGGTGGGCTCATATATGATGCTGGAGCCTTGTAATCATCACGTCCAGCTGTCCTTCTCCATATCCTTGGATCTTTATAGTAGTTGTACTCAGTTTATAGCTTGTACGCAGTGGGAAATGTAGTCTGTACTGTATTATATTCTGTCAGTGCTCTTCTGTAGCACTTTCCCTGCAGTATTATAGTAGGAAGCCTTGGCCAGTAGTTATATTCTGCAGCATGTAGTTATATTCCATGTGTTATATTCTTCTCCTTTCCAGTGCCTTGTCCAAGTCGTGCCTACTTACCCTTTCACATGACCGTTGCATACACACAATCCGAAGCATCATCATGCGTACATGATTGCAATGATGCTGTTGAGAGCCGCCCGCGGACTATTGTCCCACAACTCATATGAGGGGCAAAACAAGTGCAGGCCAACAGACATGGGCGGGCAGCAATACCGCAATGGCACAAATACCGCCTCAGCAAACCAACAGCACAGTGCAGCACAAAACTATCCACACCGCACGTACCCTCTCCATCACCATCCTGAGAGAGGAGTACTAGACTAGGAGAGCACCTAGGGGTTGTATAAGTACCTAATGCTCTTAATTAATTAATGCTGAGAGCATCAGACGTTATGTACCCAGCAGTATGAGGAGGGCTCGGGTGGCCCCCTTGCATTGCCCACTGGAAATTCTGTAGGGGTCTATGGCAAATCAGCCCTGGCGACCGTGTTTTGCGGACCGCAAAACGGATACGCTCGTGTGCATGGGCAGAAAGTGACGAACTGTATGGCATGGCGGTATTTCTATATAAGAATGCATGGAATATGATGAATATTAAATGTTCTGATCTTCTCCGTCCGGGATCATCATAGCCCTTACTGTATATTAGTCACTTGGATCTGTTGCTGTTGGCTCTCCTCGATGTTCGCTTTCTGTCTGCACTTCAGCACCATGGTTCCTGGTGGCAGCTGCCCCGTCACCTGTTCGCGCTCAGACAGCGCAGCTGTGCCAGTCACCATCCCTGTGATTTCAGAGCATCCAGCGCTGGAAAAACAAAACTCATCACATTTGTGCTGCGTGCTCCAGCTGCCCTCTTCCCCTTCCAAGTAGCAGTCTGCCTGCATATATTACACGATGTGTTCTACCGCCAAACCGTACTCTGCAGAATGCCATACAGCACGTGTTCTATACACTGCTTCTCAACCTGTGGTACATTTAAGCCAGGGGGTGTTCGTTACAGGGTGAGGGGATGCTCAGGACTGCCCTACATCCAGCAATGTTCCATTGCTGGTTTCTAGGACCTCTCCATTTACAACTGTATCACTGTCCTATGGGACTTTAATACTGAGGACCTGTCATTAGGATTGATAATCAGTATCAGATTGGCAGGGGTCTGACTCCTGGCACACCCACCTGCCGTTTAGCTGTTGCAGGAGGTGCCAAGCACTGAAACAGCACTGCGCCATGCCATGCACTGCAGCACTGAGTAGTGGTCGTACTGGTTTACGCCAGCACAGCGCCATACACTGAGTAGTGGTCGTGACTGGTTACTGCAGCACAGCGCCATACACTGAGTAGTGGTCGTGACTGGTTACTGCAGCACAGCGCCATACACTGAGTAGTGGTCATGACTGGTTACTGCAGCACAGCTCCATACACTGAGTAGTGGTCGTGACTGGTTACTGCAGCACAGCGCCATACACTGAGTAGTGGTTATGACTGGTTACTGCACAGCAGCGCATACACTGAGTAGTGGTCGTGACTGTTACTGCAGCACAGCGCCATACACTGGTACTGCTGCAGCACGCGCCATACACTGTGTAGTGGTCGTGACTAGTTACTGCAACACAGCGCCATACACTGAGTAGTGGTCGTGACTGGTTACTGCACAGCTCCAACACTGAGTTAGGGTTATGACTGGTTACTGCAGCACAGCTCCATACACTGAGTAGTGGTCATGACTGGTTACTGCAGCACAGCGCCATACACTGAGTAGTGGTCATGACTGGTTACTGCAGCACGGCGCCATACACTGCTGGTAGTGGCATACACTGTGTCGTGACTGGTTACTGCAGCACAGCGCCATACACTGAGTAGTGGTCATGACTGGTTACTGCAGCACAGCGCCATACACTGAGTAGTGGTCATGACTGGTTACTGCAGCACAGCGCCATACACTGAGTAGTGGTCATGACTGGTTACTGCAGCACAGCGCCATACACTGAGTAGTGGTCATGACTGGTTACTGCAGCACGGCGCATACACTGTGTAGTGGTCGTGACTGGTTACTGCAGCACTGCTCCATACACTGAGTAGTGGTCATGACTGGTTACTGCAGCACAGCGCCATACACTGAGTAGTGGTCATGACTGGTTACTGCAGCACAGCGCTATACACTGAGTAGTGGTCGTGACTGGTTACTGCAGCACAGCTCCATACACTGAGTAGTGGTCATGACTGGTTACTGCAGCAGAGCGCCATACACTGAGTAGTGGTCATGACTGGTTACTGCAGCACAGCTCCATACACTGAGTAGTGGTCGTGACTGGTTACTGCAGCAGAGCGCCATGCACTGAGTAGTGGTCGTGACTGGTTACTGCAGCACAGCTCCATACACTGAGTAGTGGTCGTGACTGGTTACTGCAGCACTGCTCCATACACTGAGTAGTGGTCATGACTGGTTACTGCAGCACAGCTCCATACACTGAGTAGTGGTCATGACTGGTATTGCAGCAGAGCGCCATACACTGAGTAGTGGTCATGAATGGTTACTGCAGGCAGAGCGCCATACACTGAGTAGTGGTCATGTCTGGTACTGCAGCAGAGCGCCATACACTGAGTAGTGGTCATGACTGGTATTGCAGCAGAGTGCCATACACTGAGTAGTGGTCATGACTGGTTACTGTAGCACAGCTCCATACACTGAGTAGTGGTTATGACTGGTTACTGCAGCACTGCTCCATACACTGAGTAGTGGTCATGACTGGTTACTGCAGCACAGCTCCATACACTGAGTAGTGGTCGTGACTGGTTACTGCAGCACTGCTCCATACACTGAGTAGTGGTCATGACTGGTTACTGCAGCAGAGCGCCATACACTGAGTAGTGGTCATGTCTGGTACTGCAGCAGAGCGCCATACACTGAGTAGTGGTCGTGACTGGTTACTGCAGCACAGCTCCATACACTGAGTAGTGGTCATGTCTGGTTACTGCAGCAGAGCGCCATACACTGAGTAGTGGTCATGTCTGGTATTGCAGCAGAGCGCCATACACTGAGTAGTGGTCGTGACTGGTTACTGCAGCACAGCTCCATACACTGAGTAGTGGTCATGACTGGTTACTGCAGCACAGCTCCATACACTGAGTAGTGGTCATGACTGGTTACTGCAGCAGAGCGCCATACACTGAGTAGTGGTCATGTCTGGTACTGCAGCACAGCTCCATACACTGAGTAGTGGTCATGACTGGTTACTGCAGCAGAGCGCCATACACTGAGTAGTGGTCATGTCTGGTTACTGCAGCAGAGCGCCATACACTGAATAGTGGTCATGTCTGGTACTGCAGCACAGCGCCATACACTGAGTAGTGGTCGTGACTGGTTACCGCAGTATGTAATATGACTGGTTGACGTGGAATTTTGGTGCATTTTCCCTTTAAATGCTCCTCATTATGATGTGCTGGACTCGCAGTCTCGCCCCTGACTCCCGCAGTAACTTTTTGTATTAGGCCTTTGGGTGTTTGTACCTGGACACATGATTCATACAAGATGTGAGTCCTGCTCGCCGGCTGCCTGAGCTCTGCAGGGATGCACATCAGCCATTTGATAATTGTCCCTCTGCCAACGACCAGGTTTCCACCTCATGGCGGGCCTCATACTGACAAACCCTCAGCGCCCGTGTGTGCCAGGATACGGGAAATCTATCCCTGTGTTTATTCTAACACAAATGTGGGATGGCACCGGGCCAGAGTAAAGCCCTCACTACACAACGCGGCATTTGCTGCGCCCGCTGTGTGCTGCCACCTGCGTCTTATACATATAGGAGAAGCGAGGCCAGGAATCGTGGAAAGCAGTGTGGTCATTATAAGGGGATTTTGGGTGAGGTGGGGGGTTGGTCCAGCACAGTTTTTCTGATACAGCAGAGGATGTGGAACCGCTGTGTCAACCAACAGATTTGGCTTAGGGCTAAACCTAAGGGCGTTATCCTGGCAGTCGCCTATATAGAGATCTGGACTTCGCTGCAGGGGAACCACCAGGCCACGACAACCTGGAGTAGTCCCAGTGTGGTTGACAGCTGACCCACAGGGAAGCACCGATGGATCAAGTCAGGGCAGACAGAGTTCATGAAATATGGGAAAATGGTCCAAATTCAGGGCAGGTAGTGAAGGGCCAATACAGAGGTTAGGCACAGGTCTGGGAAGGCAGCAGAGAGTCAGAATCCAGGAATCAGGCAGAGGTCAGAACATGGGCAGACAAACAGATACAGAGCAGGAACTAGCACAGGGGAAGTGCTGCCATCTATTTGCTGGTGAAGATCATGGCATGTGTGCTGGTCTTTTAAGAGACGGGGAGCATCTGCAAGCGCAGGCCACAGTATGCAGAAGAAGACACCACATGGGATTCCGGCAGTCAGGCCAGCTGCTGGTAGGCAGAGGAGGGCCAGCGGGTCCCCACCGCCAGAACTAAATCTAGGAGGCCAAAGAGTGAGTTCTCCAGTGCCTGTGCCCACCCCGGATAGCAGAGCAGGAAGCAACCCTTTCCCTCCCGAGTTACATGATAGAATTCTCTCTGCCTGCAGTCACCACTAGAGGGAGCTCACTGCCTGCTGTTTATACATTGAACTCAGCAATAACTCATTGTGCAGTGAACTCCCCCTAGTGGTGGCTGCAGGCAGACAGAAGCTTATCATGTAAGTCTATGTCCATGCAGGAGGTTTGGAGCTTTGTATCAGGGAAAAACATGAGCACTGACCACTATAAATATACACCCTATGTAGCAGAGCTGGGATGTAGTTAAGAGTTGTCTTTCAGGAATCGGGAAAAGCTGGTGTCTACTCCTGGAGCAGAATGATATGAAATTAAAACTGAAGAAAACCCGTTCAGCGGGCGTCCATGCGTTCTGCTGTTCCCGGCCGGGTCTACCCCAGCCCCGCCACGTGCCAATCACCCTGACTTGGTGGAAGGTGCGGCCCGATAAGACAGGAGGAAACCTGAGAGGATGGGGTTAGGCAGAGCTGTAGCAGCGGAGCTGATAAGATATCGGCACACCGTCAGCCCGACCATTGTCAGGAGCTCGGCCCCAGCGCCGGCCTCAGCCGCACAATCACAGGATGATAGGAGTTTCCCCTACGGACTTACAACTATCTGCTCTTCATTATTTAATCAAAGTCCTGGAGATGGGGGAAGAAAGACCAGATGTGGAGGCCACTCACCCTACAAAACCCCCAAGTCCTCGACTGATCACATCTGTTACATTCTGTTCAGCCATTTCTTCATTATTTCTGTAGCTGGGAAAGCTGGTGGACAGCAAATCACCCAGCTTTCCCAGGAACCTGGTGGGTTCTACATCGTCAGCCCCCATAACCAGGCAGTATTACCAGTATAAGCTGTAGGAAATGTTAACAATCCAGTGGCGGAACAACCTCAATAGCCGCCATGACGGCTTCTATGTGGCCTCAGGGGTTTGGGTCGCCCTGGCTCACACCACAGTGTCCCGATGCCAACCAGCTGGGGTCTGATAATGGTCTGGTGTGAGGATCTGAAAATTTAGGCTCTTGGTGTAAAGTGTAAATAAATGTGGGATTTTGGTCTGGGGGTTTGATAATTTTAAAGCCTGGTCTGGGGTCTGAATGAATTAAGGAATATGCTGTAAGATCTGAATGAATTTAAGAATCTGGTCTGAGGTCTGCATGAATTTTGGGGTGTGGTCTTAGAGTTTGATTCAATTTAGGAATCTTGTCTGGAGTCTAAATTTTGGGGTCCAGCCTGCGGTCTGAATTAATTTACAGTTATGGTCTAGGTCTGAATGAATTTATGGATCTGGGGTCTGTATAAATATAGGGGTCTGATCTGAGGTCTGAATGAATTTAGGAATCTGGTCTGGGGTCTGCATGAATTTAGGGGTGTGGTCTTAGAGTTTGATTCAATTTAGGAATCTTGTCTGGAGTCTGAATTTTTTTGGGGGTCTAAATTAATTTCGAGCTTTGGTCTAGGTCTGAATGAATTTAGGGGTCTGATCTGGGGTCTGAAGGAATATAGGGGTCTGATCTGGGGTCTTCATGAATTTTTAAGTCTGGTCTGGGTATCAGTGAATTTTGCAGTTGAGTCTGAATTAATTTAGGGCCCGCTCTGGTGTCTGATTTAATTTAGGGATCCAGTCTGGAGTCTAAATTTTGGGGTCCAGCCTGCGGTCTGAATTAATTTACAGTTATGGTCTAGTTCTGAATGAATTTATGGATCTGGGTTGTGTATAAATATAGGGGTCTGATCTGAGGTCTGAATGAATTTAGGGATCTGGTCTGGGGTCTGCATGAATTTTTCAAGTGTGGTCTTAAGGTCTGATTCAATTTAGGGATCTTGTCTGAATAAGTTTTGGGGTCTGGTCTGGGTATGAATAAATTTTGGAGTTGAGTCTGAATTCATTTAGGACCCGCTCTGGGGTCTGATTTTATTTAGGGGTCCAGTCTGGAGTCTGAAAGGATTTAGGGGTCCGATCTGGTCTCTGAATTAATTTAGAGTTCTGGTCTAGGGTCTGAATGAATTTCTGGATCTGGCTTAGGGACTGAATTAATTTAGTGGTTCCTGCTTGGAAAAGGGGGGCATTCAAAACTTTGCTATGGGCCCAGTCACTTTCTGTTAGACCCCTGTGATAATGTAATGGTGGTCACCCAGCTTTTCTAGTGGCCGTAGTACCCTATTATGCAGAGGATGGGGAGCTGGAGATTAGCAATTTAGAACAGCTGAATACCAACTTCTATAATATTCTAAGTTAAGAACATAGCTCCTCCCCCTCATGTCAGCCTCACAAGGATCCAGGAAGCTGAGCTATGAGGAGCTATTTGATGAGGCCAAAGCAAATCCATTTCTGAATCCTTGACCCTACAGAACCTCAAGTCTGCTGATCAGAGAAAGAAAAAGATGTCCTCGGTGATCTCCATGCCGCCGGCAGGTGTACGGGGTGAGGACCTTGGCAAACAGCTCCTCATATCTCAGCGTTGTGGAATACCATGACTATTTCTCATGTGAGCGTGATATGAAGGAATATTACATTGAACTCCACATATTCGAGAACTGGACATGTGTTCCTCCATATCTAGGCAGATTTGTCAGTTAGGAGTCTGGCGGCCATATTGGTTGTCAGCCAGCTTCCCCGAGAACATGAGTGGCACGTGTCACATTTCTGGTCCAGTGGGGACGCGCCAACAGTTTTTTTTTTTCTGCAAATTTTTCCCAGTCTTGGACAGCAATGACCTTCAATACGGAGCCCTCCAGCTGTTATGAAACTACCATTCCCAGCATGCTCTAGTATCCCATTCATAATGACATGATTTAAAGGGGAAATCCACCTAAACATCTCATGTCATAGAGCAAAGTGACGTAGGGGCATTTATCATAAGTGCAAAGATTGCCGTAATTTGCACCAAACTTATCAAATGTTGCCCAAGGTTTCATAAATATGGGCTCCACTTTCTTCAGGTGGGACCCGCACCTATTTGACATTGGTGGCATATCCTAATGTTCCAGGTGAGACCACCCCTTTAAGACTGCAAAAGTTTTTACAACTTTTTGAAAAGTTGCAGTTGATAAATCTGGCTTAAATCAGCTCGACAGGACAACCCACCTACTCTTCAAAACCGGAGCAAAACTTCTCAAAAGTTTTTTACAAATAATTCCAAAAAGTTTTGGCGCAATATTTTTCAAGCCAGAATTCTGGAGTGCAGGGCGTCAAAAAGCTTATTGCGGAATAGATACGGCCCCATTCACACGGTCGTGTGAATGGGGCCTAAATGAAGGGGAGTGATTGAGGTGATAAGAATATATTAGGGAATTGCCCTATAAGCGATTTCCAAATATGTAAGTAAAGCTTTCCTGAACACTAGGGCTTCTGCTTGAACCCCGGGGTGGAGAGCCGGGGGCTCCGAGTGAGGGTCCGTGATTGACATCGCTGGGTTCTCAGTCTCTGGCTGGAGTTGGCAGCTTGGCCCGAAAGACCAGGAGGCATCGCACAAAGAGAAGCTTATCGAGCGCCAGGCACCTGATACTGGGGCGAGCGTAGCTGTGCTGGACTGGAGCTCAGCAGAATAATCACTTGGCTGCTGTGTAAAGCCCTTTCTTGTAGTCTGGCCAGCAGCCCCGGGGTTAATGGTCTTATAGAAATGGCGATGGCGACAGCTGCACTTGAAGGTTTTGCACAGGATGAACTCATGAACAACTGCTGGGAATAACTTTATTCGAGAGCAGCCGCCTGCAATTAAGGGTAAGTGCGGGCCGCCTCCCTGAACCGGGGGGGGGGGGGGTGATGTTACCCACATGACTGCCAATGGGCAAATCCACAATCACAGGGGTGCACCCACCAGAAGCCTATCAAAATTTCCATTAGTCTTACGTTACTGTACACAGAGCAGCATCCCTTTAAGGGGTAACTCCGTCTCATATCATAGACGCAGGTCCCACGTCTCTAGAACAGGC
Source organism: Rhinella marina (assembly GCA_900303285.1). Lineage (NCBI taxonomy): Eukaryota > Metazoa > Chordata > Amphibia > Anura > Bufonidae > Rhinella > Rhinella marina. The sequence goes on from ONZH01020110.1 coordinate 23,394, forward strand.
CCTTCCTTGACCTCATCTCACCTGGATGTAAGGGCCAGAGATGGTCGACACTATGCGCAGTACCCCCAGAACAGAGTACTTACAACAAATTGTTTTTGATATGATGTTATTTCATCCGTTCATTGTTTCTATCACGCTTTGTTTGTAATCCCAAAAGCTGTCTGTAGGTGGCATTTTTTAGTTAATTATGCCCTGACTCAGCAGAGGGAATTCGCTTTCCCCTCCGAGGGAGGTGCTTACTAGTCAGGATTGTATCAGCCACTTCAGTTTTAGCTCTGCCTGTGATAAGGGCAGATGCTAGTTCAGCTCCAGGAGAGAGAACAATCCCTGAGGAAAAGCTGGAGAAGACATTCATAGACTGGCCAGGATGAGAAGGCTGTGGCCTGGTGACCACAGATTTCCCTTTGTTTCATAAGGACAGCTAAACCAGTTTTACAGTGTGGGTACCGCATCAAACAGTGCCTCATATCTCAGCTTCCTAGAAACCTGTCAATGTGATACGGAAGGCAGAAGGAGGTCTTTTCAGTTTGGTTTTAATGGAGAAGCTTTAAAGGTTATGGACGCCTTCGAGGGCGATTTTTTATGATTGCATTTTACCTGTTTTGGGCAAAAAAAATCATTTTTCTATTTTTTCTAATCTTTATTTAAAAAAATATTCAGCCATTTGTGAGTTACAGGGGTTAAAAGTCAGTCTGTTTGCAAGCAGTCACTTTCAGTTTTCTTTGAATTCCATCATCTGACTGCTCATGTGTATCTCTTTTCTTTTTAAGAAATATCTATCTGTTTGATAAGAATTGAGCTATGATGAGTGATTATGAGGTCAGGAGATTAGAGATAAGAGCTACACATGAGCTTTCAGAAGACGGGATTCAAAGAAAACAAAGCAACAGCTTGCAAATAGACTGATTTTTAACCCCTGTAGCTCAGAAACAGCTGAACATTTTTATTAAAGACCTATTGAAAAAATTATGTTTTGCCCAAAATGAGTAAAATGTGATCATAAAAATAATTGCCTCTGGAGGTGCCCATAGCCTTTAAATACAGAGCATTACCCCAAGGGTTGGAAGATAAACACACGACAACCTCAGCAGTGGCAGCAATCAGATTTTTCCTGTTGTTAGATATGTATCAGTTGCGAAGCATCTGGGTTTGGAGTATTTGTGACATCTCTCCCATTGCACTGCATGAGGAACCGGCAAGACAAGAAGAAGGCAACAGTGCCCCCTAGCGTCCAGACACTATATTTACAGTTTTTGTCCTCTTTTTTTTTTTTTTTGCCATAATGGAGGAATTTTATCAGAAAATGAAAAATGTCGTATTTTTGGATCCTGCCTCAGCTGTCCCCACTGATATAATCGAGAGAATTTTACAAAACCGGCAGGGTGGGATACGGAGATATGTGCTGAAGTACGGGGCCAGCTGTTAACCCTCTCAGTGCCATGACGTGACCTGAGGAATGTGAGGGGGGTTTACACAGGAGCGTCACATGTTGTGATGTAAGAAGCCTGTCACATGGAATGTACAGACAAGGCCCATTTAGCAGCATGAAATCAGGCGTGTAACAGGCAGTGACGTGTGTGCGACACAAGTGCTCCCCAGCGATCGCTTCACCTGTTGCCGACGGGGGAAAGTTTCCCTCCATTTTTTTGGGACGGCCAGATGTCCAGTGTGTGAGGGAAAGCCTGAAATAAAAAGGTAATGAAAATAAGATCCTAAATGTTCATGTAAATTCTAAAGTCCTGGTCTAGCAACATATTAAAGGGGTCCTCCGGAGATAAATTGTAATAATCACGGTATAATAAAATACAGAGATAAAGTACAGCGATAATAAACACAGTGATGTCACAGTACAGGGATAATAAACACAGTGATGTCACAGTACAGGGATAATAAACACAGTGATGTCACAGTACAGAGATAATAAACACAGTGATGTCACAGTACAGAGATAATTAAACAGTGATGTCACAGTACAGAGATAATAAACACAGTGATGTCACAGTACAGGGATAATAAACACAGTGATGTCACAGTACAGGGATAATAAACACAGTGATGTCACCGTACAGGGATAATAAACACAGTGATGTCACCGTACAGGGATAATAAACACAGTGATGTCACAGTACAGAGATAATAAACAGTGATGTACATACAGAGATAATAAACCAGTGATGTCACCGTACAGAGATAATAAACACAGTGATGTCACAGTACAGGGATAATAAACACAGTGATGTCACAGTACAGGGATAATAAACACAGTGATGTCACAGTACAGGGATAATAAACACAGTGATGTCACAGTACAGATGATACAGTATAAACACAGTGATGTCACAGTTACAGTGATGATAATAATAAACACAGTGATGTCACAGTACAGGATAATAAACACAGTGATGTCACAGTAATAAACACAGATGTCACAGTAATAAACAACACAGTGATGTCACAGTACAGGGATAATAAACACAGTGATGTCACAGTACACAGGCACACAGTGTGATGTCACAGTACAGGATGTCATAATAAATAACACAGTGATGTCACAGTACAGGGATAATAAACACAGTGATGTCACAGTACAGATGTCACAGTACACAGGGATAATAAAACAGTGATGTCACAGTACAGGATAATAAACACAGTGATGTCACAGTACAGGATAATAAACAGCGATGTCACATAAACACAGTGATGTCACAGTACACAGTGATGTTCACAGTAAATACACACAGCAGAATAATGATGTCACAGTACAGGGATAATAAACACAGTGATGTCACAGTACAGAGATAATAAACACAGTCAGATGTCACAGTACAGAGATAATAAAAACACAGTGATGTCACAGTACACAGAACAGATAATAAAACACAGTGATGTCACAGTACACAGAGATAATAAACAGTGATGTCACAGTACAGGGATAATAAACACAGTGATGTCACAGCACAGGACAAACATAGTGCACACAGTGATGTCACAGCAGTACAGGGATAATAAACACAGTGATGTCACACAGTACAGAGATAATAACACACAGTGATGTCACAGTACAGCACAGAGATAATAAAACACAGTGATGTCACAGTACAGATAGACAGTACAGAGATAATAAACAACACAGTGATGTCACAGTACACAGAGATAATAAACACAGTGATGTCACAGTACAGAGATAATAAACAGTGATGTCACAGTCACAGTGATAATAAACACAGTGATGTCACAGTACAGGGATAATAAACACAGTGATGTCAGAGTACAGAGATAATAAACACAGTGATGTCACAGCACAGAGATAATAAACACAGTGATGTCACAGTACAGAGATAATAAACACAGTGATGTCACAGTACAGAGATAATAAACACAGTGATGTCACAGTACAGGGTAATAAACACAGTGATGTCAGCAGTACAGGGATAATAAACACAGTGATGTCACAGTACAGGGATAAATAACACAGCGATGTCACAGTACAGGGATAATAAACACAGTGATGTCACAGTACAGAGATAATAAACACAGTGATGTCACAGTACAGGGATAATAAACACAGCGATGTCACAGTACAGAGATAATAAACACAGTGATGTCACAAGTACAGGGATAATAAACACAGTGATGTCACTGTACAGAGATAATAAAACACAGTGATGTCAGAGTACAGAGATAATAAACACAGTGATGTCACAGCACAGAGATAATAAACACAGTGATGTCACAGTACAGGGATAATAAACACAGTGATGTCACAGTACAGAGATAATAAACACAGTGATGTCACAGTACAGGGATAATAAACACAGTGATGTCACAGTACAGGGATAATAAACACAGTGATGGTCACAGTACAGGGATAATAAACACAGTGAGTCCAATAAAGATCAACAGTACAGAGATAATAAACACAGTGATGTCACGTACAAATAAACAGTGATTCACAGTACGGGATAATAAACACAGCGATGTCACAGTACAGAGATAATAAACACAGCGATGTCACAGTACAGGGATAATAAACACAGTGATGTCACTGTACAGAGATAATAAACACAGTGATGTCACAGTACAGGGATAATAAACACAGTGATGTCACAGCACAGGACAAATAGTGCACACAGTGATGTCACAGTACCGGGATAATGCACGCCATGATATAATCAGACATAATGCAGAAAGTAATGTTGCGGAGAAGCAATAATGCGCACAGCAGGGATAACCATGAGGCTCCATAGTAAAACATAGAACTGGGCAAAATGAACATTTCCTTACCCCCTTCCATCTATCTATACTCATCACTAGCTGCATTTCATGTCTGAGTGTTAATGGACCCCCTTAGTTTTTGGGCCCCCCTAGCAGCTGCTATGTCTGGTAGTTATACCTATGCTTCCAATTAAAGGGGGTATTTTAATTCCACTATGGGGGGCACCGTCTACTGGCTTCATATATATATATATTCAGTCATTGTGAATCATTTGGTAGAAAATGTTAGAAAATGTTTATAATGCCGACCATCTTAGTCACCTGTCAGAAGTGACAGCCACCACAACTGTGTGACAGCTCAGAGGGTGAATGCATGCTATGTTAATGAGCGAGCAGAATTTCACAAACTGTTATGGTGGATTATACAGTGCAGCCCCTACGGCGGTAACAGCTGCCGGCAGACGCCTGCGGATCACGCCTGACACCTGCTGGACACGGTAGGTAATGCAGATCCACCACTGGAGTTAGGTGACCCACAATGCACAAATGTCTCTCTGGGGCTAAGGACGTGACAATATCTCTCCTATAGAGGATATTGAGAGTAAGGTGAATATGGATTAGGGCACCTGTGGCTGCCATGGCATGTTGGGAGTTGTAGTCTTGACGTAGCTGGAGACCGTCAGGGTGGAAGCCAATGAGAGAGCCAATCATGATACACTATATATGTATTGCTCCAAGACAATATATATATGCAATATATTTGTGTTTCAGTTCTTTGCCATTTTCATGATCTCTGCTTGCTGTCAGTGAACACAGGATAAATACCTGTCTTGACTACGTTCCACTTACACAGCTGCAGAGTTCCTGAGAGCCTCGTGAACCATGCACCTGTCTCAGCTGGAGATGGTCGTCCTCTGAATGTCAGCAAGAGTCCCCATTCACTGACAGTGAGCAGAGGTCTTGGAAGTTTTCACAGTGCAATGAATCCTGTGGACACACTCTCACAAACTGCTTGCTGTGACAATATAACCTCTTGTTATGGATGGGTAAACTCCCACTCAGCCTTTAATCAATGGCTCTGCTCAAGACACTTCCATATACAAGCGATTGCCCGAGACTGGACAATTGCTAGTCCCAACTAAAGTAGTCCCCGACAGGACAGGGTGCGAGGCTGTAGTCCAGACTTTGGAGCTTCTTAAACTAGGCACACTTGCAAAAACAGACTTGCTGGCTGCCACCACTAGAGGGAGCTAGCAGCATAGGGAGTCATATAGGCCATTTATTGTATGTATGTAGTGAGCTCCCCCTAGTGGCGGCTGTACGGAGTCTGAATTTTAATGAATCCTATCATCCATGTTTCTCCTTTAAATTCGTTCTTAAAGGGATGGTCTCATCAAAAGACAGCCCCTTCCATACCGCCACGATGTAGTAGATGGCAGCTCCCGAGAACCGAAGCATTCACATAGAGGGGGTCTCGACCGGGGATGGGGGGACCTGGATATGCCCTAATTATGTTCATGACATAACCCCTTTAAAATATCCAACTCACAGACTGAGTGCAATTGTAACAAGCCCGCAGCTGTGAGAAGCATTCGATCTGAATGTTTCCTTTCACTGACAGCAAGCAGAATTCTTGAAAACACCAGTATGATTAGACTTTACTGTGCTAAACATCTGCATGCGGCTTCCAACTCCAGCGGTTGCAAAACCACAACTCCCAGCATGCCTCGACAGCCTACAGCTGTTGGTGTATGCTGAGAGTTGTAGTTTTGCCTCAGGTTGGAGACCAGTGCAGCATTGGTTACACCCCGCAGTCCGGCTCTCAGTCGCCGTCCACCTGTGACACTATGATAATCCTTGCGGGTCCCCCACATATCCCATAAATTAGGCAGAGGTTATTAAACGTCAGCGCACGCCCGGGGTTGGGGGACCAGGGACAGACCCCGGCACCGGCAGCTGAGGGGGATTAGCGCTATATGAACACAGCACGTCTTCTCCCAGGATTTACTGGGGCTCAGAGCGATCCCCCGAAGAATAAAATCCAATATCCACAGATCCCGTCCAGGGTTTAGTCTGTCTCCACTCATTCCTGATTCCCCCCCCCCCCCCATGCATTCCTCGCCCCTCCAAGAAAATAGTTGAGTCCTTCAGTCGTCTTGTTAAGAAGTCCTTACAGCTGTGACAACCAATATGGCCGCCATCGGAGTTCTGACAACCTCTCCCATTGTGTATTATATACATCGATACATCCCCAGTTTCCATATTACTTCAGTATTGAGAAGAATTGGCACTCAGGGCTCTGGGAAAGCTGGGTGACAACCAATATGACCGCTATCAGGGCTCTGACAACCTGTCTCAGTATATGTTATATACATCCATACATCCACGGTTTCCATATTACTTCAATACTTATACGAATGACCATTCAGGACTCTAGGAAAGCTAGGTGACAACCAATATGGCCTCCATTCAGTCGTCTTGTCAAAAAGTCCTTACAGCTGTTTCTGGGAAAGCTGGGTGACAACCAATATGGCCACCATCAGAGTTCCGACAACCTGTCTCAGTATATGTTATATACCTGCATACATCCCTGGTTCTCATAGTACTTCAGTACTAATACGGATTGTCATTCAGGACTGTAGGAAAGCTGGGTGACAACCACTATCAATGTTGCTTTCCATACGTTGCTATCGGAGAGGATTGCCCTGTGACATATACACTCTGGAACTGTGCCTGAAGTATGTACTACTACTCCCATCTTCACTTCAGTAAAGACAGACTTTATTTACTGCAACCACCGGCCCTCTGCAAACTATTCACCCCCAAGGGCACCCCAACTATCACCAGGCAGGAACCCTGAGGAAAAAAGGGTGTGCCCTCCAGTCGCGGTACGGCCCTAGGGGGCGCCAGAGTGGAGAATGGTACTATGAACTGTCAGCACTACTATCACCCTCAGAGCCACAACTACCACTCCAATTCTCCATACACTTCCCTTAAAGGGGTATTCCCATCTCACACATGTAGTTTGTATAGTTAGATATAGCCATACCAATACTATTACTAATAGAATGTATTTATATAAAATCTACCGTTTAGAAGATTTACCTATTTGTATTTCCATTGTCCCACACACATCAGTCAGGCCGTTGCCCCTAGTTACGACCACCGCGACCATGTAGTAGTGGTTGGCGGCTTGATCCTTTTCAAACCCGCTCTGAGGTAACTGCTGTATTGTGAACACACATTACATGAACATGCGGAGACACATCTTAGGGTACTTTCACATCTGCGTTTTGGACGCTACCCGTCCAAAGCACAATGGTCAGGATCCGTCCAAAACGCAGACTTTATAAACGGATCCTGCTACATAGAGATGAATTGATCTTGGAACAGGATCCGTTTCTCTGCGTTTTGGAAGTGTAGACAAAAATGCTACAACCCTAAGATGTGTCTCCGCATGCTCATGCAATGTGTATTCACAATACAGCAGTTACCTCAGAGCGGGATTAAACAGGATCAAGCCGGCCTCCACTACTACATGGCTGCGGTGGTCGTAACCAGGGGCAACGGCCTGACTGATGTGTGTGGGACAATGGATATACAAATAGGGACATCTTCTAAATGGTACATTTTATATAAATACATTCTGTTAGTATTAATACTGGTATGGCTATATCTAACTATACAAACTACATTGGTGAGATGGGAATACCCCTTTAAGCCCGCTGCTTATCAAGTACTCATGTGGTGGTTTCTAGGCAACCTGAAACCACACACCCTTCAGAATGCACTAAGGGGGGTATAAGCATAGATGGCACATAGTTGTGTCTGGACTGTCTCATTTCCTATGTATGTGGCCCCCCGGAGGGTCTGTACCTCTCCCGGGGCCCGGGCGGCACTTATCAGATGAGTCACCGTCTGGTCACCGCGAGGTGAAGCCGTCTGATGAGGTGATACAGACATGGAGGGTCCCGGGATCCTCACAGACGGCAGACGTTCAGCGCTGGGCTGTGCCCCCCTAATGGTATACGAGTCCCTGCCCTCCTCTGTGGATATCCGTTCCTGGGAAAGCTGGGTGACACAACCAACATGGACGTCAGCCTAGCAGAAAAATATTCCCTGCTCCCACATTACTGCCGAACCACCCACCATTCTGAGATCACCTCTCCTCCAATACACCCCGAAATCTGTACCCTCCCTCTGTTATAGGGACACTGTGGAGGTCACTGTTATGGGGGCACTGTGGAGGTCACTGTTATGGGGGCACTGTGGAGGTCACTGTTATGGGGGCACTGTGGAGGTCACTGTTATGGGGGCACTGTGGAGGTCACTGTTATGGGGGCACTGTGGAGGTCACTGTTATGGGGGCACTGTGGATATCACTGTTATGGGGGCACTGTGGATGTCACTGTTATGGGGGCACTGTGGATGTCAGTGTTTATGGGGGCACTGTGGATGTCACTGTTTATGGGGGCACTGTGGATGTCACGGTTATGGGGGCACTGTGGATGTCACTGTTTATGGGGGCACTGTGGAGGTCACTGTTATAGGGGCACTGTGGAGGTCACTGTTATGGGGGCACTGTGGATGTCACTGTTATGGGGGCACTGTGGATGTCACTGTTAGGGGGGCACTGTGGAGGTCACTGTTATAGGGGCACTGTGGATGTCACTGTTATGGGGGCACTGTGGAGGTCACTGTTATGGGAGCACTGTGGATGTCACTGTTATGGGGGCACTGTGGAGGTCACTGTTATGGGGGACACTGTGGAGGTCACTGTTATGGGGGCACTGTGGATGTCACTGTTATGGGGCACTGTGGAGGTCACTGTTATGGAGGCACTGTGGATGTCACTGTTATGGGGGCACTGTGGAAGTCACTGTTATGGGGGCACTGTGGATGTCACTGTTATGGGGGCACTGTGGATGTCACTGTTATGGGGGTACTTTGGAGGTCACTGTTATGGGGGCACTGTGGAGGTCACTGTTATGGGGGCACTGTGGAGGTCACTGTTATGGGGGCACTGTGGAGGTCACTGTTAAGGGGGCACTGTGGAGGTCACTGTTATGGGGGATGCTGTGGGTGTCACAGTTATCGGGGCACTGTGGATGTCACTGTTATGGGGGCACTGTGGATGTCAGTGTTATGGGGCACTGTGGATGTCACTGTTATAGGGGCACTGTGGATGTCACGGTTATGGGGGCACTGTGGATGTCACTGTTATGGGGGCACTGTGGATGTCACTGTTATGGGGGCACTGTGGATGTCACTGTTATGGGGGCACTGTGGAGGTCACTGTTATAGGGGCACTGTGGATGTCACTGTTATGGGGGCACTGTGGAGGTCACTGTTATGGGAGCACTGTGGATGTCACTATTATGGGGGCACTGTGGAGGTCACTGTTATGGGGACACTGTGGAGGTCACTGTTATGGGGACACTGTGGAGGTCACTGTTATGGGGGCACTGTGGATGTCACTGTTATGGGGCACTGTGGAGGTCACTGTTATGGAGGCACTGTGGATGTCACTGTTATGGGGGCACTGTGGATGTCACTGTTATGGGGCACTGTGGATGTCACTGTTATGGAGGCACTGTGGATGTCACTGTTATGGAGGCACTGTGGATGTCACTGTTATGGGGGTACTTTGGAGGTCACTGTTATGGGGGCACTGTGGAGGTCACTGTTATGGGGGCACTGTGGAGGTCACTGTTATGGGGGCGCTGTGGCTGTCACTGTTATGGGGGCGCTGTGGAGGTCACTGTTATGGGGGCACTGTGGAGGTCACTGTTATGGAGGCACTGTGGATGTCACTGTTATGGGGGTACTTTGGAGGTCACTATTATGGGGGCACAGTGGGTGTCATTGTTATGGGGGCACTGTGGAGGTCACTGTTACGGGGGCACTGTGGAGGTCACTGTTATGGGGGTGCTGTGGTTGTCAGTGTTATGGGGGCACTGTGGAGGTCACAGTTATGGGAGTGCTGTGGGTGTCACAGTTATGGGGGCACTGTGGATGTCACTGTTATGGGGACACTGGAGATGTCACAGTTATGGGGGATGCTGTGGGTGTCACAGTTATGGGGCACTGTGGATGTCACTGTTATGGGGACACTAGAGATGTCACTGTTATGGGGACACTGGAGATGTCACTGTTATGGGGGCACTGTGGATGTCACTGTTATGGGGGATGCTGTGGATGTTACAGTTATGGGGGCGCTGTGGATGTCACTGTTATGGGGGCGCTGAGGATGTCACTGTTATGGAAGCACTGTGGAGGTCACTGTTATGGGGGATGCTGTGGGTGTCACAGTTATGGGGGCACTGTGGATGTCACTGTTATGGGGACACTAGAGATGTCACTGTTATGGGGACACTGGAGATGTCACTGTTATGGAGGCACTGTGGATGTTACAGTTATGGGGGCACTGTGGATGTCACTGTTATGGGGGCGCTGAGGATGTCACTGTTATGGGGGATGCTGTGGGTGTCACAGTTATGGGAGCACTGTGGAGGTCACTGTTATGGGGACACTGTGGATGTCACTGTTATGGGGGCACTGTGGAGGTCACTGTTATGGGGGATGCTGTGGGTGTCACAGTTATGGGGGCACTGTGGAGGTCACTGTTATGGGGGCACTGTGGATGTCACTGTTATGGGGGATGCTGTAGATGTTACAGTTATGGGGTCACCTGTACTTCACTACATCCATTTCACAGCCATGCTGACAGTTTCCCCCCTCAGTGACCGGTGACGTGCCAGTAATCGCCATCAGATTTCACAACAAGCTGTGATATGTAACAGACTGAAACCGCCAGGGACCGACGTACAATCCTCGACAGCTGACAATGTGCCCCTGACCCCCTGGCGACAGCTGGCGAGCCTGGCACTCAGCGACTCTGCGCCCACACGTCGTCCACAGCCCGGAACACTCTCAGCCTCAATATTCCCCGGGGAGGAATGTGCAGCGCATTGTCGACAGATGAAAGTCCGGACCAATGGCGGCTCCTCTGTACCACGCGCATGCCAAAATCACTACGTGGGCCAGCCGTAGTACAGGATCGGGGGTGCGCCCCCTGGTGGTGATTTCTGTGTGTACTGTGCAGACCTGTGTGGTGTGAACGAGGGCCTGTGACGCTGCCTTCAAAACATTTTTTTCTTTGCATCGCCATATTATGACCCCCAGAACTTTTTTGATATTTTTTTTATAAATTTTTATGTAAATTTTATATTATTTTTATATAAATATAGGAAAGGAGGGTGATTTTAATTTTTAAGATTTTTGTGTTTTTATTTTTTTTTTTTTACTGGAGGAAACTTGTACATGTGATCACCTGATCTCTGGTACCATAGACTATAACAGATCACTACCACAGTCTATGGGATGCCGACAGGCTTCCTGTCAGGCTCTGCCTCAGACACTGCTTAGCAGGCGGTTTACTTGACAACACCGGCGAGGGGGATCGTGACACCGTCAGAGCTACCATTTAGGAGTCCGGGAAAGCAGGCTGACAACCCCTGTGAGGGCAGACCTACTGGTTGTCAGCCAGAAATAGAATATCAATTGAGCAAGGGTTGTCACCCAACTTTCCCAGGGTCCAGGATGGCAGATCTGTAATTAGGTACTAGCGCTCTGGACGTCAGGAATCGAGTAAAATTTGGCGGCTGTCCCCGTAATGGTTATGGCGGCCATATTGGTTGTCACTCAGCTTTCCCAGAAATAGATATATCTAAGAAACTGGTGTTGAACACCCCCTCAACTCCGAAGTGGTCGAAATATCTGCCGCCGTGGCTGCTTGCGTGTTGATTGGCTGAAGCTCATTAGAATTAGCAGGAATGGTTGCACCCCTCCACCCCCCTTTAAAAAAAATAAGAAACCTCTTTAGCTCCTCCCAGTCCTGAATGGCTGATGCCTCATAATAATGAAGTGTGTCATTTGGACCACCGCAGGGCAGGGGGCGCTCGCTGGCCTGTCTGCCTCAGCCGCCACGAGTGTGTCATTTCCGTCACTCGCACAGCAGGGGGCGCTCGCTCGCCTGTCTGCCTCAGCTGTCATCCAGTGTGTCATTCCCGTCACCGCCACAGCAGGGGGCGCTCGCTCGCCTCCGCCGCATCATCCTCTTTTTCTCTCGCTGCCGCTTATCCTCTGTCGCCACGGCAACGCACCCGGATGTACGTGACTACTCGGAACCGGAAGAGCGGAGGACCGCGAAATTTCATCTAAAAGGTGAGGGGGAAAGTAGTGTGAGTTGGACAGGGAGTTCCGGGGCCCCGAGAGGTGAGCGCTATGTACAGGGCGCCGTGTATATACTGGGTGTGGCACTACAAGTCCCAGCCAGGCTGCTTTAGCGGAAAAGACATTGTGTTAATGGAGCATGCTGAGGGTTGTAGTTCTTCTCTAGATATCTTTCTGCATTTACTGTATACTTAGACCACTTTATTGATAACCACATGACAGTGTCCGACCAATTCGAGGTTGTTCTAGAATGTCTGTCAAAAGTTTGTTGCCAATCGGATGAGATTTCAGCATTTGGCGCAATGCGGCTCTATATCAGTACTGATAACTGTATTTCCCGGGTTATCCAGCGCCTGCTGCGTCATGGTCGTTTTAGTCTGTTTTCCCGGCAGGTGACATTCAACGGCTATCCTAACGGTCGTCCGTGGCAGGCGGTCAGTCTGTAACCGCTGAACGGACACGTTTGTAACCGGGCCCCCCCTAACCTGTGGGCCCCATAGCCGCTGCCTGGTCTGCCTCCATTGCCCCGCTGCAGAGGATGATCCCTACATCCGTTAGAGCTGTATTACATCGGCCTTTGTGTAAGATTTTATATTTCTGTTTTTCTGATTTGCAGCCGTCACCATGAGATCTGGAGGCGAGGCTCCCTGCGATGGGAACGTGCTGCCGGAGGCGGCCATCCCGGAAGAAAGCGTGATAGTGATCAGCGATGATGAAGCCGACGTGTCCCTGGGGCTGGGGAACTCGGTGCTCCTGATAGAAGACGCTGGCGGTGAGGACTGTATTGGTGTCTTGCTCCTTGACGGATGGTTTTCCAGCCACTGGACATGTTTAACCCCTTAAGTCCAGGGCTTAAACACTGCGGGCGCCAAAGCTGCCTGGTATCTGCCGTTTTACACAGCAGACACCATAGAAATGAATGGGGCGGTGAGGTGTAATTACACCTACTCACCACTACCCCTGTGTCGGCCAGCATGTAAACAGTGAAGAGGAGGCAGCGCTGATACGGCGCGCGCCTCCTCTTCAAACAGCTGATCGGCGGGGGTGCCGGGTGGTCCTGAGGATAGGTCATCAGTATATATAACTCGGAGAAACCCTTTAAGCTCACATACTAAGGAGCCCAATACCTAGTGTGTAATCATGGACTCCCACCCCGCTATTAGGGGTAATGGAATGAGGCTCAAGTGCGGTGAGCAACCGTTCCTATACTATCTCCCCCTGGGAGGGTGACGTGTACCACTGGGCTCTATAGTAAAGAGAGTCCCTAAACCTAAAAACTGAATACCCCATTACTGCCGAGGCTCAGGCAGTGAGAGGAGGCACAAGGATGTGGGCTCAACGCGTTTCAACTACAAGGTCTCATCAGGAGCCACAGTAACACATGCGGTAGCAGCAGGCACATTAAAGCAACCACACTGGTGATGTGTGGTGCGATGGCCGGCACTGGTATGGTCGTACTCCTCCACAGCTTCTGGCTTGTCCCACCCTGTAAATACGTTGCGTTATCCCCATTACCGGCCGAGATCCTGTGCTTGTGCAGTTTACGGCCGGCCCAGGGAATGAGCATTGTGAGACCCATTGTGGGCAGCGGCATCAATGCATGTAGTGCCCATGAGCCACCAGGAGCCAGAGCGCATGCCTGGGCTCGCCATGAACTGCGCCACGCACGGGGTCTCTGCCGGTACTGGGGATGGCACAACGGATTTACAGGGCGTGATAAGCCAGAGGCTGGGGAGGAGTACTGTGAATAAAAAGGCAAAGCAGCCTGGGCACCTGCACCACAAACCCCGCCCCTGGGCACTTGCGAGCTTCATTTGCATATGGATTAAACTCACTTCTACCGGTTAGCTTAATCCATATGCATATGAAAGGGGACTATCCCTTTCACAGGACTGGCCAAAAGGGGGTTTTGGTGATGTTCCCTCTGTTCAGTGTGGCTGACGGATATAGCCGTATACAGAACATCCCCATAGACATTGAAGTGAGTGAAACGGGTGGCTATGAATCCCCCTTCTATTGATCGTGGGGGTCTCAGGGGTGGTCCCACCCCCTGCGATCAGGACAACCCCTTTAAGAGGTTTAACCAGTCCACAGTCTTCTAATAAATGAACTTCCATCCGCGCGGAGAAGTGCAGACGAGTCAGATTGGAGCAGCGTTCATCTAAAGACTCCTCATCTTCTGTTGTTTTTCCTCTCAGAGGATTCGCTTTTACAAGAGAAGAAGACGCTGGAGGTCTTGGATGAAGAACTTGCCATAACCTTCAGCAGAAAGGCTCACGTGATGCCCCACGCCAGATACGATTGTTCAACGCACCCCTTTACGTAAGGAACCGCTCAGGAGCGCAGCGCGGCTCGTCCATTATACCGCGATCTGTAGTAGTCACTTGTTTTGTATCCCATTCAGCCGTTTGGAGGAGGAGACCCAGGTTCCCCTAGAGAAGAACGCCAGCTTCTGCGACGAGTGCTACTGCTACCTGTGCGACAAACCTGCCTCCGAGGTAAGCACGAGATGGCGGCAAACACATCATATAACAGGAGGGTGCCACCAGCGCAGGCCTCCGTTACACTGTGGTTTTATAAAGGGCTTTTCCCCAGATTCTGGACAGAAACCACACAGCGTTTCCAAAGTCCTCCATGTGTCATGGGGTACACATTGCTGCTGCAGCCAGTAATTGGCTGCAGCGGCCACATGCCCAACGTCAAACAAGATGAGATGTACGGAGACCAAAGCGAGACGATGGTGGGACACCAAAGGAGCAGGTTACAGGTCTGACCACGTGGGGGGTCTGGAAGAAAGTCCCACTGAAGACAATATTGAAATGCTTTGTGTATACACGTCCTGTACATCCCTATGTGTCTCCATGGTTACGGATTGTAAACTGACCTGGCTACACAAAGACTGCGCCCCATAAGACGTCGTGCAGCTAATGGATGGCTTTGGGCTCACTTAGTTTCTTTGTAGTCCAGTTTGATAGGTTGGCGAGAAGTAGGAGACAGGCGGCTATAGTAATGCAGGGTCAGACTACGCATTGTCTGTTTGTAGTCTGTAACCATGGAGACGCCTGTCTGCAGCTCCTGTGCAGACCTGGCTGTAGAGTATTTTACATATATATTTTTTATCGACGACTTCAAAAAGATGTGGTTTGTTTTTTGTTTTTTTTTTCTTTTCCAGTTTTGGATAAACTGGAGCAAGAAAAAAAATGTCTGTGACATGTTAGTGGCCCTTGTCTACAAGAGCCCGTCCCAGCGAATGATCCGGTTCCTGCCAGGGCGACGGCTGCAGCAGTGATTCTTCGTTCTGCTGTTGTCTGTTCGGACTAACCCCATGCTCTTCCCTTTTGTAAAGGGGTTTTCAGGGATTTAAATATTGATGCCCCGTCCTCAGGATAGGTCATCAGTAGGGCTGAGCGAATCGATTTCGGATGAAACAGCTGAAGCCTATTTGCACATCAAACTTCAGTTCAATACGCTCGCTCTGTACAGTATTAGAATGTATTGGCTCAGATGAGCTGAGATTATTACTTTGCGTAATATAATAACTTCATAAATCAGTTTGTACTGGTAAAAAAAAAAAACATTTCCCAAACTCTGGTTCAGTTCCCAGTGTATAGGAAGGAGCCGTTCCGTTGAAGTGAATGGGACGGCTACGCTGTAATTACACCGGCTCACCTGTGTGGTTGTGATGGCGAGCAGGACTTTACAGACGTTACCCTCAGGCTGTCCCCAATGGGGCTCACTATCTAAGGTCCCTATCAGTACGTCTTTGGAGTGTGGGAGGAAACTCACGCAAACACAGGGAGAACATACAAACTCCATGCAGATGTTGTCCTTGGTTTGATTCAAACCCAGGACCCCAACGCTACAAGGCCCCCCTGATATTGATGATATTAGGACATCAAAATTAAAAAAAAGCGGACAACCCCTTTTATGCCTTTAAACCACCTGTGATCTGTTCTCTTACGTTTTGGAACCTCTTCTCCCCCCATTAGTGCTCGGAGTGGGTATCGCCAGGGCGCTGCCACTGCAATGCCCACAACAAGAGCAAATACTGGAAGGAGCAGAGAGACACCGCCCTGGTTGGAGTGCTGACCATATTCAACCTGGACCTCACAGAGATAGACGCTGAGCTTAAAGATGGAGGTCAGTACACGTCATTGTACCGGTAATGGTTAAAGGGGTGTTCCCATGTTAGACAATGGGGGCATATCGCTAGGATATGATTAGAGATGAGCGAACGTGCTCATAACGAGCACTGTACCGCTCGGCTCGCATGGGCGCAGGCAGCCGCTTCCGTCCTCCTGTGCCCATGCGAGCGCAGGGGAGCCGAGCGGTACAGTGCTCGTTATTAGCACGTTCGCTCATCTCTAGAGATGATAGGTGTGGGACCCGGACCTATAGCAAGAATGGAGTGGGGTCTGACCACCACCAGATAGAGCGGCCTCCGCTCTTATTCATTTCTGTGTAGCCGACAGAAATAGCCGAGCCAGCGCACGGCCCCATAGAAATGAATTGAGGGAAGCTGCGTATGCTCAGTGCATCCTCCATTCACTTCCCCGATCCGTTCTCGATATAGCGATACGCCCCCATTGTCTGAGATGGGAATAACCCTTTAACGCTCTGCACTTGATGTCGCAGCGTAACTTACTTTTCCTCTTTCTTTTTCCTAGGAAACCAGCTGCAGCTCTTCTTGTCGGCCTTATCAACGGTGTACAACAAGTACTTAAAGGGCACATTGATGAGACGGGACAGCGTCCAGCGGTGTGCCTGCTTCTGTCATAAAGAGAAGACGAGGGTCTCCAATTGTTGCACCTTGAATCACATTCCTGTTACATTTCACAAGTAATTCCAACTTTTCTCTGTTACTTGTACGTCGTTTGCCTATTTAAAGGGGAGCTCTCACCTCTCCTGACATGTCTGCTCCAGTGACTACTTGTATCCCCCGTGAAATGACAACTCTGGGGCATCGGTTCTTATGACTCTGTCATTCCTCTGGTATTCCTGCTAGAAGTTTATGAATGAATGGACAGCTGGGTGTTAACAGGTCGCATGTATTTGTTCATTCATCCCCTTCTGGTAGGAATAGTAGAGGAATAGCACCGCTTGTTGTCATTGAAAATATTTGCAGCAAACAAGCCCTTCTAGGCTCACGTTGATAGAAAAGTGAAAGTTGTTGCTCTGGGAAGGCCAAAAACGGACCAATCCTCAAATGTGTAATTCACTGAACGACGCAAGCTTTTAAAACAAAATCCGTGTCAAGGTTTGGTCCCTGAGAGAGGATCTGAGACGGCTCCTGTGGAAGTGGCGTTGTGCTGTCTCCACATTTTTGTAAGAACCAAGTACATAGCCGGTCCCTGGAGCCGTATAGCTGGCATTATGTGGTGTTATGGCGCCACCTTGTGGCACAGCAATCATTTGGGTGCACTTGTCTGTTCATGACTATTTTGTATCACTGACATCACCGCTGACTCCTCTGTTTCTTGCTTCCTTTAGTTACTCTGAAGTTCATAAGACTGTGATTGAGAATTTAAACCAACTCAATGAGGAGAAGCCTAAGGCCGCGGCAGTGATGTTACTCGGCACAGCCAAAGAGCTGATATTTCATAAGGCGCTGCCGAAGTAAGTGCTGTCCGTTACCATGAAGATTCGCAGAAAGCGAAAATCTAGACGAAAATGTGCGGCATATCTGCTATGTGTGGACATAACAATAATCATTTATATGGTATCAGGATGAGCAGATGTGGGTCAGGAGACCTCTTCATGTCTTATTGAGACCTGCTGTCCATTAACATGTTCTTCTCCTTCCTCATTAATAGTCCCTATACCTTGAATGATCCACTTGCAAATATTAAAGAATCGTCTATCATCTTGATGAAAAGGTAAGTACGATGAGTGTGTATGCGTTTATTTCAGCTCGTTTAGGCGAAGGCTTCTACTACGGTGTTAATTTTAATGGACTTTGTTGGGTAATGTTATAGCTGTGTCTGTATTAGGCTCCATTTACACACTGATTTTTGCCTGGCAAAAATGGCTGTAAAAATATATGCCCTTTTTTGTATACCGCATGCATTTGTATGGCATTTTTTTTTCAGAGGTGTTTTTCACTTTTGACAAGTTTAAATCAGTTTTTTTCCAGTAGATTTGCCCCCCCCCCCCCCCCCCATAGAGGAGATGAAAGACTGAAAAGCACCATTGCTTCAATCTGCTGAATTAAACATAATAAGTCTAAATATAATAATATAAATAATAAAATAAGATGGAAAAAATGTAAATAACACTACTAGCAAAAAACAAAACAAAAACACACGTCCTGCGTTTTTCTGTTTCCCATAAACTTTCAGCTAACCTGAAAATTAAAACATGAAAGGCACAAGAAAATGATGGGGGACGTTTATCAAACTCTGTACTCCAGAAAACTTGCAACGGCAGCAAGTCACACAATTTGGCACACGCCGTGCTAAGCGCAGGATTCTGCCCCTCTGACAGTGGGCAGTGTGGCATTGGAGACGTGTATGTTGGTATAATGTACTGGCCTCCATTATACGTGCATCCTAGGAACCATAACGTTTTTAATTTTTCCCCCTTTGTAGCCATGTGTAGGCTTTTTACAACCATTTTGGGGTACAGATAAATGATGGTAATTGTGTATGGGTAAACGACCCATACAACAACAATAAGGGCCCATTCACTTCAATGAGAGCGGGCAGCCGCGGCTCCTCACAAAAAAATAGAACATGTCCTATTCTTGTCCACAACAGAAGACAAGAATAGACATTATGAACGGGGTGCCCGGCCGTTTGTTCCGCAAATTGCAGAATACACGCCGGGCGGCATCCGTGGTATTGCCGATCCGCATTTTTGCGGATGCGCAGTACTACGGCCGTCTGAATGCGGCCTAAGGCCTCTTTCACACGAACGATACGGATTGGCTCGGGTGCGTTCACTGAAACTTGCACCATTTTACAAGCAAGTTCAGTCAGTTTTGTCTGCGATTGAGTTCAGTTTTTGATACGTTTTTCACGCGCGTGATAAGAAACTGAAGGTTTACAAACAACATCTCTTAGCAACCATCAGTGAAAAACGCATTGTACCCGCACTTGCTTCAGGATGCAATAAGTTTTTCACTGAAGCCCCATTCACTTCTATGGGACCAGGACTGCGTGAAAAACACAGAATATAGAACATGCTGCGATTTTCATGCAACGCAGAACTGATGTGTGAAAAAAAAACGCTCACGTACACAGAACCATCGAAATGAATGGGTGAGGATTCAGTGCGGGTGCTATGCGTTCACGTCACACATCACGCTCGTGTGAAAGGGGCCTAACAGTATTTAGAGAATAATTTTAAAGGCAAAAAAAGGGGCAGAATAGCAGTTTTTTGTCCCGTTTTTGCTGCAAAAAAAACGTATGTAAAATTTGAAGGGGTTATCCAGCTTGGGGATGAGCGCTGACAACACAGGACCCACCTGCAATAAAGCAGTGATCAGCCAGGATGTGTCAGCGACACGGTACCGCTCCATCAAATTCGGCACAACTGAGGCCACCGATTGGCTGCCACAGTCACGCATTGTCGATCGCCGCTGCTGTGCCCGGTAATGTTCTGAATAGAGGCTCCGTTGTCTTTTCAGAATCGTGACCACTCTACAAAGGCTGCTGGTCTTGAAGGACTTCCCAAAGACTCTCTATGACAAGTTTGTCAGCTTCTTCCAGTCTCTTCCGCTCCCCCCGCACTTCTACAGTTTCGCATCCAGGTAAGGCCGACTCTTTGTGCGCCGGATACGGATGCGGAAAACCCATGGAGATGATTGCAGCAGCAAAACCTGACTGAGACTGTGCATGTGTTTGTCTAGGCGAGTAGGATGGTAGCAGCAGAGTAGTTTTTGGCTGTCGGTGACCACGTGGCACACTGCCGGTGTCATTCGGCACATGACTCTTTGGCTGTGTACATTTAACGGTAAACAGTTGGCACGTGACTCATTGCTTTATGCTGTTAATGTGCAGGTAGTAATAGGGGGGATTGGATATGGGATACGTGCCACCGCCTCGTCCACAAGATACAGCAGAGCCACGTGTGCCGTACATGAATTGTACAGAAGTCCTTCAGAGCATTTTTTAAAAAGGGTTTTCTGGGATTTTATTACTGATGACCTGTCCTTCTCAGGATTGGTCATCAGTATCTGATCGGTGGGGGTCCGACACCCTCGCCGATCAGCTGTTTGAGAAGGCCCCGGTGCTCCCATGAGTGTCGCAGCCTTCTCTCAGCTTTTCCTAGGCCAGTGACGTCATGTTCATCGGTCACGTGGCCTAGGAGCGGCTCAGCCCCATTCAAGTGAATGAGGATGAGCGCGATGCCAAACACGGCCACTGTAGAATGTACGGCGCTGTGCTTGGTGAGCTGAGAAAAGGTAGTGGCACTCACTGTGAGCACCGGTATTTTCTCAAACAGCTGATCGGCAGGGATCCCGGGTGTTGGAGCCGCACCAATCAGATACTGATGACCTATCCTGAGGGTAGGTCATCAGTAGTAAAATCCTGGAAAACCCCTTTAATTTCTGAACGTTTAGCCTTATTTGTAGTTCAGTTTCTTTTACTTTCATGTAGTTTTATTGTGTCTTCTGCTGCTGACCCTGAAAATGTATTGTCCACCAGCCTGAACGTCTTCCGGTGGGACGACTGGTTACTGACCAGTGTGCTGGCCGGTCAGAACCTGACGGGGACCCGTAAGAACAGGGGCAAGAAGGAATGCCTGTGGGAACCAATGCCCGTGGTCCAGTCCAGGGTGAAGAGGCTTGAAGACGAGAAGAGGTTTGTACTCGTGAAGGCAGCACCTGTTTGAATGCCTTTTTTAGAGGATATGGAGGACATAGAGAGGGTCCCCGCTCAGTACCCCCCATTATGAACCAGGCCGAAGAATGGCGTCTGTTTCGGCAGGCTCGAGTCTACCACGTATTGCATTTCAATTTAGCAAGTGGCGTTTATCATGTAGAGAAGGCTAATACCAGCCACTTACTAATGTATTGTGATTGTCCATATTGCTTCCTTTTCTGGCTGGATTCATTTTTCCATCACATTATACCTAGCCTAAGGATAGGTCCTAAATATTAAAGGACCAGATAAGCCCTTTAACTATCGCAGTGCCAACCCTCGCTCATGTTGCATCAGCTTAATATAAACGATATGACTTATTCTGCCCAGACTGAAGTCCTTGCTGATAAATAACCCCCTCTTCTCTAGTTACAGGCAGTTGGTGCGCTACCTGAACGCCGTGCGGTGCCCCGAATACACCAGGTAATTCTCGCCCTCACGTCTGGTGTCGCCGCCGCCTTCCGAGTGTCATTCATATTCCGCTTTTCTATAACCTGCTCCCCTCTATATATTGCAGCCTGAATATCCTGAGGCAGAAGTTGTGTTTTTACATGTGTAAATACGGAGACTTCTCTTCAGCCGTCAACACTCTCCTGGTAACAAAGCGGAATGAGGGCAACTACTGCAAGTTCTTTACCCCCCAACTCTTCGAGTTTCACCTCCTCATGCTGCGGACAAGGAGTTGCCCCCCTGGAAATGAGCTTGTAATGTCAGACGTCTGGGTCGCTATAAAAAGTGAGTGACTTGAGGCTAGCTGAGTGCGTTATCTATTCCTGGTGACTGACAGCCTCGCCTTGTAGATTGGGAGTTCCCTCTGACCTTCTAATGAACTTCCCCACACACACCCTAAGGCCTCATGCGCACAACCGTATGTATTTTGCAGTCCGCAAAACACGGATCCGCAAAGAATACGGATGACGTCCGTGTGCGTTCCTTATTTTACGGAATGGAACAGCTGTCCCCTAATAGAACAGTCCTATCCTTGTCCGTAATACAGACATGTTCTATTTTTTGCGGACGTACAGAACAGAACGCACAGTAACTTCCATCCGGAACGGACACGGAAAGAAAATACGTTTGTGTCCATGAGCCTTAATGAAGGTGCCTAGCACATAGATAGTGGCTGTGCAGTGATTGTACATGTGTGGACAAGCACACATCACTGTAAAAGATATGAATATTTCATTTCCTGCAGGCGTTTTATCACTTGACATCTGAGCTTTGATGCGCGGACTCCGCGGAGCCTGCGTATAAATCTAACAAACGTCTGTTCACATCACGTCCGAATCGTTGATATTTACTTCCAAGGACCTGTGCTACTGTGTAGGCATACAGTGTCATATGTAGGTTCCCTTTACTACTGTTCGGTATTTTTTATTATTTTATTTTATCGAAAGGGAAAGTCGACTGTGTTTTTCTTTAACCCTTAGACTCCCAGCGCTGTACTTGTACAGGGCAATGCGGGAACGGTATGGGGCGATGCAGGAACATGATGCACATTCGGCGGGCGTCATGGCCGGCAAGTCTCTGCTGTTTCAAACAGCAGAGACTTGCCCCTACATACCGCCATCGGCGATGTCTTTGTAAAGGCCTTAGATGCAGTGATCACGTGAGATCACGGCATCTAATAGCAGTAAAACCCGGAAGCGCTTGCTTCCGGGTGTTGTGCAGACATCCCGTGTGGCCAATAGGGGTGTCTGCACATGTAATGAAAGCTGTAAACTTCGCTGATGAGGTTTACAGCTTCCAAACTGCAATTCTTATTCTGGCCACTAGATGGCAGGCCAGAATAAGAAATGAGCAAAAGGGCCTTTAAATTGAATATTTAAAATCCCTGATTGCTAAAAAAGAAAAAAACATTATATATTTGCTCATTTATGAGCCTTAAAATATCACAAAATTTTTTTATAAAAAAACAGACGATCCCCACAACTACAGAAGTGACATCCCAGATGAAATACATGATGTGTATGGAGAGAATAGATACATTAAATAACAAAGGAAAAAAAAACACATCACGTCTTTAAAAAATGGAAAACTTTTATTGAAACAAACTTGCAAACTCATGAAATAGAAAATCTGATGACTCCATTTCAACACACGGAATGGTACAATGTAGAAAAATTAAAAAAAAACACCCTAGGGAAACTAAGTCTTTAAAACATCTATAAAATATATACGTATCTGTAAAACCTGTGTCTTAATATTGTTATATAGTTACATATATATTCTTTTGTTTTTATTTTTTGTTTCATAATTTGTACTTGCTTATAACTTTTATTTATATGTATTGTAAATGAAAATTACAATAAAACGATTATAAAAAAAATATATATATAAATTTAAATCACCGTATAATTAAAAAATAAATAACAATAAATATAGACATCATTGGTATCACCACGACCGAAAACACTCATACTTTTTAAAATATAAAAAAAAATTTCCAATACGGTGAATTGCGTGACGGAAAAAAGCGTCAAAATGGACGATTGGCTGGTGTTTGTCGCTTTTTTTCCCTAAAAAAAAAAATAAATAAAAAGCAATCAAAAAGTCATACACACCCCAGAATGGTATAAATAAAAAGTTCAGATTGCCCCGCAAAAAATGAGCCCCATACAGCTCTGTACACATAAATACCAAAAAGTTATAGGGGTCAAGATATGACGACAAAAAAAAAAATTTTTTATTTTATCAAAACACAAGAAAAACTTTACATATTAGGTATCGCCGGATTCGTACTGACCAGTAGAATGAAAGTAACTGGTCAGTTTTAATGAACATCGAACGCCGTCAATAAAAAACCCGTAAAAGTGTGCTGGAATTGTGTTTTTTTTTTTTGTTTTTTTTTTTGTTTTTGTTTTTGCAATTTCACCCGATTTGGAATTTTTTTTTCTCGCTTCCCACTACACCATATGCAATATTAAATGGTGGCGTTGGAAAGTACAACTTGTCCCGCAAAAAATAAGCCCTCATACAGCTATGTGAACAGAAAAATAAAAAAGTTATGGCTGTATCAAGGCAGGGAGCGCAAAACCGAAAAAACCTCCGGGGCTGAAAGGGTTAAATTAGATGTCAGCCAACTTGCCAGAGGCCAATAGAGACTTTACGTTGTGTGACTGGAGCTCTAAGGATATATATAATGTATACACCAGGGACAGGGCCTTACCGAAAATCTATTTTGTGGCCGTATCTACCGCTCGAGCTTTGACTAAAATGAAATTGAGCTGTGATTTGTTGCTGGGTCGGGTCAGGCCGTTTTGATGAACGACGTGGAGTGTGTACATAAAATGACTTCTGACCCCGCTCCTTGTATTCGTATTACAGCGCCGGTGCCCTCTACTAATGTTTCTTTGATGTATTTTCTTAGGCCCGCCTTTGAAGAAGGGAACTTTGGTACGGACTGCACTTAAAATACTAATCTATAATCATCACCTGTTTCACAAGGTGAGTGGTTTAGTGTTCATAGCGCCAGCGGCAATTCACTAGAAGTTATATGTGGTGCAGAGAAGTAGGTGTACACAGTCTGAAATGGCCGATAACTGCCAGCAGTCAATGGTGTCCGGCTGCAAGTCCGGCCCAGTTCACACTGATGAGTTCTCATATCGTGACTGATGATGCAGCACAGAGCAGACTGAGTGCGGGCTGTATCTCCTGTTATAATCCATACTGGGCAGCCTGCGCTCCATCTCCTCTCCTACACTGTCCATTATCACTCCATAGTAGTATTTTTGCATGTAGCTTAACCACCTAAATGTTTTGCCCGAGTCCAGCTCAGGCAGTGTGAAAAGTAGATAACTGGAGGGGGGAGGGCTGCTTTAGATGCTGATATCTCCATCTAGAAACGTGCAATTGTTTGAAAGCTGACAATCCAGGCTTTCATACAAGACCATTTTGGTATTGTCTGAAAGCTTTGAATGTCTGCTTTCAAACCAGACCAGTTGCATCTTTCTAGCTGCTACTATTCAGGAGATACCAACATCTGAAACAGCCCTCCCCCCTCCAGTTAGCTACTTTTCCCTCTGCTGGAGCTGGACTCGGGCAAAATAGTTAGGGGGTTAAGATACATATTGAAGGATTATCACTAGGATATGCCATCACTTTGGTGGGGGTCCAACACCTGGGACCCCACTGATCCTTAGTATAAAGCAGTGCTTGGCCTGCTGGCTGTGCAGGAAACTGCAGCACAGTCTTTCGAGTGAATGGGAGAAGCTTCAGTTCCCTGCACGGCCGGTGATTGGGCACTGTTGTGCAGAGGGTGCAGTGCTAGTCTCAGTATTGCAGCCTCTTCAGTCTATCATTAGTGCATGTCCAACCTCTGAGACCCCTCCCCCCCACCACCAGTCCTAGGAACTATAGCATATCCTAGCAATCTGTGCCATCACTTTTATAATATTGAATGATATACATGTTTGCATTGCTGTCATTGATGTATTGTAGTCAAAGTGCTGGAGCGCTCTCGTCAGGACCTGGTGCACCAGTGAAATGCTGTCCCATGAAGGAAAGCTGCAGCCGCAGTGCGTGTACGAGCCTGACATGATGTTTAAGCAGGTAAGACATCAGAAACTCCCCATGGACATCCAGTGCCCGATACCAGGTGAGACACAACCATTGGAGCAGCCAGTCACATGACACGAACTTTGGGAGGCCCATTCTGGAGATAGGAGTGGGTCCCAGAGGCGGCCATTGATCCTTGTGATATACCACAATGTCTCAGATGAGACAACCCCCTTTAACCCACGAAGGTTTTCAACAAATCTGCAGGACACACGTCCACTTATTCACTCACGCTCGTCTTGCAGTGATCCGTTTTTCTTTGTTCGGTTAGGTTGTGTAATGAATGTAGTTTATTCTTCTCTTAATTTATTTTATATATTATGTTATATGTATGTTAAATTAATTGTATTGTAAATGAAAATTACAATAAAAAAAAAAGAAAAAAAAATTAATTGTCCTCTTATTAGTTGTCCGGTGTAGAACTGGGTCTTGTTTAGGATTTTTATTTATTTTTTTATTTTTTAATTCTCCAATTAGAATGCTGCTGCCTCTGTTCTGCCTCCCCCTTCTGATCACTGGTATTCTGACCGCAAGGATGTTTCTCTCTCCAGATGGTGATGACCACGTCGTGTACAATCCTGGACGAGCTCCAGAGGAACGCCAGCACTGTTCTGCCGGAACGGTTTCATAATGTACGTCTTTTTCTGCTTCTTTTCGCTCAGAGAGGGCTTTGTCGCTGCTCCTGACGGAGTAACAATTCTTGTGCATCTTTCCTGAATTGTTCAGTCCGTTGTGCTCTCTTACGTCCAGTAGCTTGGACAAGGCATGTCCTTCCACAGTCACCGTCCGATCAGGGATGACGGTGACGGGGACGCCCTCCTTTGACACATGGGGACGGTGACGCCAAGTAGTTGGTTTATTCCTACATTTATAGGAGGACTAACAGAGGAACAGCACAAAGCAGAATTGGTTGTTGATAGGCGATACAGACAGTTACTAAAACTACAGCTGGGTTCCCTTTTGAAAGGACTTTTGCAGCAAACCTGTATTGACTAAATCCTGGGAGTCCAAAGGTGAAGGTGAACCTCTACGTATCAGGTCTGCAGATGCGGATTAAAATGGTTTTCAGTGTGAAGAGAAAATGCCATTTAACCTCTTAACCCCTTAACTGTTTTGCCCGAGTCCAGCTCGGGCAGTGTGAAAAGTAGCTAACTGGAGGGCGGAGGGCTGCTTTAGATAGTGATATAGCAGCTAGAAACATGCAACTGGTCTTGTATGAAAGCTGACAGTCCAGGCTTTCATACAAGACCAAAATAAAATGACAGCTAAAGTCCAAGCAACAGAGGAGAAATCGCTGTTAGAAATCAAGTCAGGAATAATCGCGAGTGAAATCTATTTTCATTTTCAGCTGCATTCACAGCATCCCGATTTCTATCAGAGATATCTTCCTCTGTCCTGAACATATTGCTGTCATTTGGTATTGTCTGAAAGCTTGCAATTAGAGTTGAGCGAACGTGATCGTAACGAGCACTGTAGTGCTCGGATCCCCTGCGCTCGCATGGCCGCAGGCATCAGGATCCGTCCTCACCTGACTAAGTCAATGGGGGCGGATCTGTTTGGTATGACACACGAGTGTGTCATACCAAAAGGATCCGTCCCCACTGACTTGCAGTCGGGTGAGGAGGACGGATCCGGATGGCTGCGGCCATGCAAGCGCAGGGGATTCGAGCACTACAGTGCTCATTACTAGCACGTTCGCTCAACTCTAACTGCAATGTCTGCTTTCAAACAAGATCAGTATGAAAATGACAATAAAATATTAAAGAAAAAAAACACTCATTTACTGAGGGTAAGAAATGTGAATAAATATAACAAAATGTGTGGTTGGAATGATTACAAAGGGTAAAAATAGGTGACGGGTTCCCTGTAAAATTTTAGACTTGGGAGCCAAAGGGATATTTAAAAGTGGTTATTCAGGATTGGAGATATGGGTTGCTTTCTTTTTAGAGGCTCATAAGCTCCCTCTAGTGGTGGCTGCAGGGAGCTAGAACATAAAAACACTTCTGCAGGGCTATTGTTAGTTTACATAAAGCATCACTCTGCAGGTTATATGGAACGGCTTCCTGGATTTTACATGTAATGTTATATCCTGCATTTCAGGCGTATTGTGGCTCTGCAGAGATGATCCTCATCGTGCAAGCAATTATCCGTTACTTGATGGCCACAAATCCCCCTCTGAGAGGCATGTTGGAGCTTATTACAGCATTTGGGGTAAGTTCCAGTGTGACTTGACAGTGTAAAAGTACAGGATTACCGCGGTGGTCCAGGTCCAAGGCATGACCGACTGCAGGACCTCTCATACACAATCCAGTATATATGGAGAGCTCCAGATGATGTCGGGGGAGAAAAGGATTGAGCATGTTGAATTTCTTCCCATTGAAAACACATACACACTCACCGGAAACAAGAGTTTATTGGGGAGGGGGGGCGGCTATTGAACCTTTACTTTCATCAAATATTAGAAAGTCACAGAACCAAAAGTTAATAACGTGTTGGTATACGAAAAAGCTGGATTCCTAAAAAGAGGTTGCCCACAAAAGTTTGATAAGTTATGGAGTAGCTGGATATCTCACAACCATATTATGTTGTAGTGTGCAGGCGGCACTCCGTTCAGGTCGCGGTGCACGTGTCTGTGGATGGCGTCCAAGGCAATATTGCAAAGAAAAGACCGGCACTCGCTCTGTTTCTTTATAGAAGATGCTACTATATTGCCACATCAATTGTGACGCGTTTCGGCACTAACTGTGCCTTCTTCAGACATAGATTTATGTCTGAAGAAGGCACAGTTAGTGCCGAAACGCGTCACAATTGATGTGGCAATAAAGTAGCATCTTCTATAAAGAAACAGAGCGAGTGCCGGTCTTTTCTTCGCAATAGCCATATTATGATCTAAGTATATAGGGTTAGGAGACAAACCAATGCTGGAGTGGAGTAAGGATATGGGAGGGGGATAGGGAATTCTGGGGGGTAGGGTTTATATGTTATTTGTAAAATGATTTGACACCACAAAGTGGATTGTATCGAGATGGTTTATTTTCATAAGACATAATATAACCAATGTGGTTTTGTAACATTATTCTTGTCAATAAAAAAATAAATAAATCTGATTTAAAAAAATATATATATAAAAGTCACAGAATACAAAAGCAGACAATGATGTTTTTGGAGTTTGTGCTTTTATTTAAAGGGGTTATCCCATGACTAATGTAAAATACGAAAATCAGACATCACATGAATCTCTTCCTAACAAAGTTAGAACCAGCGCTGTACCTCACATGGATCCAGAGATCTCCACATTAATTGCTCTGCTAGATTTATATCAAGCTGACAGCTCAAGGGAGTGTCTTTTCTGCTACAGCTCAGGAGGTGTGTCTCAGCTCTTCCTATCACAGCTCAGGAGGCGTGTCTCGGCTCTGCCTATCACAACTCAGGGGGCAGTTGAAGGATGAAACTGAGCATGTGTCGCCATCTCAGCTCAGCCTATCACAGCTCAGTTGGCGTGCCTCAGCTCTGCCTATCAGAGCTCATGGCGTCTTTCTGCTACAGATCAGGGGGCGTGTCTCAGCTCTCCCTATCACAGCTCAGGGGGGCGTGTCTCAGCTCTCCCTATCACAGCTCAGGAGTCGTGCCTCAGCTCTGCCTATCTCAGCTCAGGGGGCGTGCCTCAGCTCTGCCTATCTCAGCTCAGGGGGCGTGCTCAGCTCTGCCTATCACAGCTCAGGGGCGTGCCTCAGCGCTGCTATCACAGCTCAGGGGTCGTGCCTCAGCTCTGCCTGTCACAGCTCAGGGGGCGTGCCTCAGCTCTGCCTATCACAGCTCAGGGGCGTGCCTCAGCTCTGCCTATCACAGCTCAGTTGGCGTGCCTCAGCTCTGCCTATCAGAGCTCATGGGGCGTCTTTTCTGCTACAGCTCAGGGGGGCGTGCCTCAGCTCTGCCTGTCACAGCTCAGGGGGCGTGCCTCAGTCTGCCTGTCACAGGGGGCTCAGCTGCTGTCACAAGCTCAGGGGGCGTGCCTCAGCTCTGCCTGTCACAGCTCAGGGGGCGTGCCTCAGCTCTGCCTGTCACAGCTCAGGGGGCGTGCCTCAGCTCTGCCTGTCACAGCTCAGGGGGCGTGCCTCAGCTCTGCCTGTCACAGCTCAGGGGGCGTGCCTCAGCTCTGCCTGTCACAGCTCAGGGGGCGTGCCTCAGCTCTGCCTGTCACAGCTCAGGGGAGCGTGCCTCAGCTCTGCCTGTCACAGCTCAGGGGGCGTGCCTCAGCTCTGCCTGTCACAGCTCAGGGGGCGTGCCTCAGCTCTGCCTATCACAGATCAGGCGGGCGTGCCTCAGCTCTCCCTGTCACAGCTCGGGGGGGCGCGCGTCTCGGCTCTCCCTATCGCAGCTCAGTAGGCAGCTGAATGGGCATGTGCGGCTATCTCAATGAATAGGTCAAAGAAATAATAAAAAACCAAACAGGTGGCGCTATACAGGTACATTTTATTGAATAACTCAGTGGCTATGATAAATAATATGCAATTACAAAGGTATTCAGATCCCGGGGCTGGTTTGAACTGTAGAATGTTCTTTGTGTGAGAAACCCCTTTAACTATGTTTGGTGTATTTGCTGCCTCAGCCGAACCACTGGGCCCTGTCACATCTCATTGAGGGGATCAGTCCTATGCCAGAGCTGCTCTTTCAATTTATATCCAGTGCCAAGAAGGATTTGTTGGAAGATGAGCAAAGTGTATTACAATTGTAAGTCCCATTAATTATTTTATTTTACTTTTTTTTTCCATTTTCAAAGTTTTATGTAACGGTGGCGGTCAGAAGCCGATGATGAATCTTACATGAGTGACATATACCGTATATCAGAGGAGGAAAATAAAATATTTTTCATTAGACCTCACATCACACCTCCAACGTTAATTAGACCTCACATAAGACCTCCAACGCTAATTAGACCTCACATCAGACCTCCAACGTTAATTAGACCTCACATCAGACCTCCAACGTTAATTAGACCTCACATCAGACCTCCAACGTTAATTAGACCTCAGATCAGACCTCCAACGTTAATTAGACCTCACATCAGACCTCCAACGCTAATTAGACCTCACATCACACCTCCCAACGCTAATTAGACCTCACATCAGACCTCCAACGCTAATTATGACCTCACATCAGACTCCAACGTTAATTAGACCCTCACATCACACCTCCAACGTTAATTAGACCTCAGATCAGACCTCCAACGTTAATTAGAACCTCAGATCAGACCTCCAACGTTAATTAGACCTCACATCACACCTCCAACGTTAATTAGACCTCACATCACACCTCCAACGTTAATTAGACCTCACATCACACTCCAACGTTAATTAGACCTCACATCACACCTCCAACGTTAATGAGACCTCACATCACACCTCCAACGTTAATTAGACCTCACATCAGACCTCCAACGTTAATTAGACCTCACATCAGACCTCCAACGTTAATTAGACCTCACATCAGACCTCCAACGTTAATTAGACCTCACATCAGACCTCCAACGTTAATTAGACCTCACATCAGACCTCCAACGTTAATTAGACCTCAGATCACACCTCCAACGTTAAATTAGACCTCACATCACACCTCCAACGTTAATTAGACCTCACATCAGACCTCCAACGTTAATTAGACCTCACATCAGACCTCCAACGTTAATTAGACCTCACATCACACCTCCAACGTTAATTAGACCCCACATCAGACCTCCAACGCTAATTAGACCTCACATCAGACCTCCAACGTTAATGAGACCCCACATCAGACCTCCAACGTTAATGAGACCTCACATCACACCTCCAACGTTAATTAGACCTCAGACAAAAAAAACGGCTCGCCTCTCCTGCTGCGGACTGTGCCGCCATTCCAGAGATCCATCGCTCTTCCTACCACGTGCTGTGACCCAGTGTCGCACAGTGTGAGGTCACAGAGCGTGTAGAGCCAGCACAAGGAGCGCTGTATTCACCACTCCCCAGTCCTACTGTACTAATGAGCGCTCATTAGTATTCGCCCCTATAAGACGCACTGACATTTTCAACCCACTTTTGGAGGAAAAAGTGCATCTTATAGGGCGACAAATATGGTATCTGCCTTCCTCCCTTTTTGTCATCCACAGCCTTCTCTTTTCCGTCCTTTTCCAGAACTTACCTCCTCATAGAAACTGATTAAATTGGTTTGACATGACCGATCCCTCATGAAGCCATGCTGATATGGAGTAATTTTCTTACTTTCATTGAGGTTCTCCAAGATAGCATCTCGTAGAAAACCCTCAAACAGTTTACCCACGACAGATGTCAGACTTACCGGCCTATAGTTTCCAGACTCTGTTTTTGAATATTGGCACCACATTTGCGATGCGCCAATCCTGTGGAACACTCCCTGTCAGTATAGAGTCCTTCAATATCAGAGATAAGGGTCTGGCGATGACATTACTTAATTCTCTTAGGATACGGGGGTGAAGTTTTATTATAAAATATCAATAAACATTTACTGTTCACAAAATATTTGCCTCCTTTCTCTGCCATCTTTCTTAGATTTAAAAGCCAAGGGTTCATTTACGTGTCGCAGCTCCTGCCCGTGTTTCTCTTGCACCAGAATGAAGGCGTGCGGTCAGTCGGCTTTCTTTTCCTTGACGTCATCTTAAAGAACATCACAGAGTAAGTGTAAAGCGGGCTGTGGATGGAGAACGTGATGTCTGTGCAGATGATGGCACACAGCTCCGGTATCACAAGCCATAGGTGTGATGAGAGGGGTCTGTGACACTGGGCGTGTCCTCTTCCAGCTTACTGAATTTGGGGACAGGACGGCAGATTGCAGCCAGGACTTCTGTGCCGCTCCTTCATCTATTAGCCAAAACACAGAGCAGAGGGACCACAGACGGCCCTCTCCAAGGCCTGATCTGTGCCTGCACCAAACTTTGAATTAGTTAGTGCAGGTGTGAAATTTAGGAGGCAGGAGCAATGGATGGCACAGGTGAAGCCCGGCCCTGTCGGTAGAGGGGTTCTGGTGATGGCCGGCCCTGTCGGTAGAGGGGTTCTGGTGATGGCCGGCCCTGTCAGTACAGGGGTTCTGGTGATGGCCGGCCCTGTCGGTACAGGGGTTCTGGTGATGGCCGGCCCTGTCAGTAGAGGGGCGCGGGTGATGGCCGACCCTGACGGTAGAGGGGCGCGGGTGATGGCCGACCCTGACGGTAGAGGGGCACGGGTGATGGCAGGCCCTGTCGTTATAAGTGTCTTGGGGGCACTTTTTCATGTAATTTATTTGAAAATCGGTTACTTGGCTTAAAAATGAGCCAGGTTTAGTGGAAGCGGAATACTAATATTTTTTTTTATTATTTTTTTTTTTATTTCTTCAGTTTCCCTTGGTCAGGAAATCTCAGCAGCTGCCTGCAGGTGAAAGTAAGTAACCAACAGAGGGCGCCGTGTACTCCTGAAAATAGAAGGCTTAAGTCATACTGTTTGTATAGGTTAACAGAATAGTGAATGCAGCTCTGAAGTATAATACAGGATGTAACTCGGGATCAGTACAGGATAAGTAATGTATGTACATGGTGACTGCACCAGCAGAATAGTGAGTGCAGCTCTGGAGTATAATACAGGATGTAACTCAGGATCAGTACAGGATAAGGAATGTATGTACACGGTGACTGCACCAGCAGAATAGTGAGTACAGCTCTGGAGTATAATACCGGATGTAACTCAGGATCAGTACAGGATAAGTAATGTATGTACACAGTGACTGCACCAGCAGAATAGTGAGTGCAGCTCTGGAGTATAATACAGGATGTAACTCAGGATCAGTACAGGATAAGTAATGTATGTACACAGTGACTGCACCAGCAGAATAGTGAGTGCAGCTCTGGAGTATAATACAGGATGTAACTCAGGATCAGTACAGGATAAGTAATGTATGTACACAGTGACTGCACCAGCAGAATAGTGAGTGCAGCTCTGGAGTATAATACAGGATGTAACTCAGGATCAGTACAGGATAAGTAATGTATGTACACAGTGACTGCACCAGCAGAATAGTGAGTGCAGCTCTGGAGTATAATACAGGATGTAACTCAGGATCAGTACAGGATAAGTAATGTATGTACACAGTGATTGCACCAGCAGAATAGCGAGTGCAGCTCTGGAGTATAATACAGGATATAACTCAGGATCAGTACAGGATAAGTAATGTATGTACACAGTGACTGCACCAGCAGAATAGCGAGTGCAGCTCTGGAGTATAATACAGGATATAACTCAGGATCAGTACAGGATAAGTAATGTATGTACACAGTGATTGCACCAGCAGAATAGTGAGTGCAGCTCTGGGGTTATAATACAGGATCAGTAATGTATGTGTATAAATGGTCGTCTGGTGCTGTAGGTGTATATACCTTTCCGTCAGTGACTTCTGGATTTCCGTGCCTCATATTACGGTATTCCTCCCTCTGTTATACGCTGCCTTTCTTCTTCCCGCAGGTTCTCCGTCTCACCCATACTTGTACGTTCAGTTATGTAGAGCGCCAGAAATTGACAGCATGTATCGGAAAGCTGGCTTCTAAATCCTAACCCCCCGCCGGAGCCTCCTATGGGGTACAACGAACTGTGAATAATATAATACCAAAAAAAAAACCTGCAACTTTCAAAGTGACTTCTTTTACGTTTGCACTTTTCTTGTTGGTTGGCGCCGTTGTTTTTATACTTGATATTCTCCCCTTTTTTTGCTTCCACCCATCATTTCACTGCCATCTAGTGGAGACAGATGATCATTACGGGTACTGGATGCCTGCGGAGTTTATTAGAAATATGGCCCTAACCGTACAGCGGGGATTAAGATCCGTAATTAATCATCGCACCGATCCGATAAATCTCACTAACCTTCATCTATGTAAGTGTGTCTCTGGCAGACACGGGAGCTGGCACACGTTCACATCGCGCAGGCATTTTCAGCATCCAGCACGCATTTTTACTACTGTATTCCGGACAAATAATGTGCGACACGATCTCTGCCCGTGTCAGAGGCCTGAAGAAAAGTGGTTGTCATGGAGTCTGGAAAACCCCGCCCCCTCGTAAAAAATTCACTTCAATGGCCCCCTTTAAATAGAACCAGTGCGATCTCCTGTCATTTCTGAAATTCTTGTATTCCCCGTGAAATAACAGTGCTTTATTGTGCTGCCCCTCTGTTATTCCTCCTGGAAATGTTTGAATACACTGTAACTGGGTGGTGTTATTCCCTGTGAACACAGCCTGATACCGTCCAGTTCAGGTGGGTTTATCCTATTGACAAGGAGAGTGGAAACATCCAGTTCTCGGTAGATTCATACATTTTCAGGGTGAGTAAAAGAGGAACGTCACAATACAGCATTGTAAGAGAAGATGCTACATTATTAACATATTATTACATATTAATTATTTTTTCATGGGGAATACAAGTATTTAGTGGTCGTGGTCAGGAGATCGGACCGGTCCTCTTGCCCACTGATTGAAGGGGCTTCTGCTAAGTTAAAGGGG